>JAQGAZ010002910.1:0-14382 GCA_034692225.1 Polydesmus complanatus
TATTGCTTTTCGTTGCAATTTCGTTGTATTAAATTTAATAACTTTGTTGTACTGCATCGAGAGATTCGTTGTATAGTACCAAGAATTTTAAAATTCCCTGCCATTTCAAAACTGTTAATTGTAGAGCAGTTATATTTTCCAGTTGCGATCTAAATAGATAGCAAGTTAATTGTATAGAGCGAAATATGTCAATTTTTTATAAATGGGATTTTCAATGTTAAAAAAATCCGCAATGTCAGTGAATGGAAATTGCTTTCACAGCATGATTCCAAACTCTTTATTGCCCTGAACTCTATGAAATTGACTTGGAAGACATTATTTTAGTTATAGAAATGTTACGAAATAAATTTCAAGGGCACTCAATTTAAAAAAAGAGGCAAAGTGAATTGGCCCTCAATATCTTGGTATTAAACATCAATAGATCTTTTTCCTTGGGGTTTCATAAACTGAAGGACTATTCCAATAGTCTACTAAAAGACAACATTTGTCTATTTACTGTTGAATAGATAAAATAATTGATGTTATAAGAAGAGCAGAGGAGGCAAAAATTGTGTTCCAAACGTAATAATAATATTAGATGTAAACTATGAGTCTATGAGTAGAGCCACAGTTAATTTCGTTGTGGTGCACTAGACTACAGTGAAATATGTTGCATATTTATTGGAGAGTTTGCGGTTTAGCTTTTTCCCTCGTTCTTATGCTTAAGTCTAATGCTTATGGCGTTCGAATTTGGACTTCGAACTATATTTCTTCTTTAACATCTGTGCAAAAATACATCTCTAATAACTACCTTAAGCTATGTTTTCCCTTAAAAAATTCCAAGGAATTGACTTTAACATCTGTATTGTTATTTTGAATTTCCATGATTTTATCTTGCGACAAGATCACAAAATACAGTGTATTATTGTTCAAATTATATAGGCCTAAGTTTTACAATAATAATTATGACCGACAACGTCGATTTAAAATTTGTTCACACATTTTAAATGCAATCGTTTCCTAAGTTTCAGACCTTTGCTTTACATCTCAATTACACTTGCATTATTCTTCTAAAAGGTAAAATGTCAACGTAACACAATAGAGATCTATTCAGGAAATCGAATTATGTTGTACTCTTCGTTAAGAAGAAATCGACAATAACTTTTCAATATTTTTTTATTTTTTATTTTTTAAATCGGCTTTTAATACTTAATTCCATTTGAGTTGGAAACCAAATTAAAGCCGGAGAAAAGTCTTTAGAAGTAGTAAGGCCAAGAGTTACTTTCAAAAGGTTATAATAGAGACATCGTTTCCAGCGTTTCTCAAATACCAAACGATTAATCGTAAGTCTGGATAAAAAAAAAGTGTAATCCCAGCTTAAACCGCGAGATGTCAAACGTGGCGTCATCGAGGCGCATTAAATAAAATTTTCATTTTTTTATGTGTTTCCGACACCACCCACCGACTTCTCACATTACGATTAACATTATAGCCCAACATGTTTTTTTATCCCGAACTTTATGAACACCCCTTGCGTTAAATCACTAAGCGGAAAGTTTGTGCGCCGCATTTACGTAGCGGAGGCCGTTACGTTGCGTGTTTCGGTTTTTTTTTTCCTTCACTTTTATTGTTATTACTGTTATTGAGAGAAAATATTTTGGTCCAAAACTCTCGGAAAGGAAAAAATCCCTCGTCGAAAATGAACGGAGGGAGTTTAACGTTAGCTTAGCGCTCTTTTTGCGCTCCGGTCGACGTGCGTACCTCACTATAACCTTAATAAGAAGTTGCGTTGTTGCTTATTTTGCGCCTTGATTATTAAATCCGTCGACGGATAAATGGATTCATACGGTGCGCATAACGTTGTGGATAAAAATAGAACTGCAGGTGCTACGATCATTTACTTGGAGGACTTATCAACCCCGACCCTGGGATGGAAACCACGCATCTTCCGGTTCTCAAACATCAAAATTATAACAAAAATATAATAGATTGCTATAGTTTAAGTTAATTCTAATTAATGAAAGGTTTTATACTTGTAGTCAATATAAATAAAAAAGATGTGACTACCGGTACGATAAACGCTACTAACCGGATGCGCTAGAACAGGTACAAGGGAAAGTCACTAATTTACCCAAACGTTAAACATTAAACCTTGGCTACATAATTACTTTAAGAAAGTTAATGGCATTTTCTTCTACCTTTATTTTAATTAAGCTCGGTGGGAGGGAAATTAGACAGCTGGGAAATGGATGGAGGGTCCTAAAGAGAGATTTAAACTCAATTTTGATTTTTAAAAAACCTGGAGAATTAACTGTTTTTTTATGTGACAATATTACTGCCGAGAACACTAAAACAACCGTAATTAAAAATTAAGTTTTTTTATGAAATTTTGAAATAACGCCAGTTTTGATACAATTTACGAGTATATTTTTTAAGTCAATCGTCGCAGTAAAAAAAATTGTAAGTTTGCGGAAAGGACAATTCTAAGATGAATTTCTGGAACATTGTAATTGTTAAGTCACACTACCTGTAATAACCCCCGATTTACAAGTCCAACGTTTTCCGTTCAAAATTATTGTCAATTATCATAATAGGCTATAACTTCAGCTGCTTTTTAATCAATTTTCTCTAAACTTTCTGAATGAATTTTAAAAATACTGTACTTCCGGTTTCATCTATAATTATTTGATATTATAATAGAGAGGTTATTATTTTGTTTCAAATAGTCAGTCATTTATTCGTCATTGTTTAAATAAAATGTGCAAAAATAATTACTATTTTTGCAAACCGTAATTAAAAATAAATGTGAAAACTTTAACGTTTCTCCTCCTTTGCACGAGTGATCAACAGGGTACCGTATTTTAGGAAAGTTCTCCTTTGAAACTAGTAATACGGAAAACGTAGCCCTATCTTTTTATATCGTCTTTTAAGTGATTTTTTTTTTTTTTTACTTTTCGTTAAATACGAGTACTTCACTAAATTTTCCGAGTTCACTTTTTGTTTGAAGCAAGTGCGTTATATAGCTTTTCCTGGTATCACTTTCGACGTTAATTTCAAACATGTTGGTGTGTAATAAATCTTTGTTTATATCGTGAAAAGCGCAACTGGTTCGTTGCTTTTCATTTCGTAAAACTGGAGAGAGAAAGAGCAAAATCAATGCGTAAGTGGGTCAAACACCTCTCCTAGGCTATACTAAGCCTCCGCTGTCGTCATTGCGCGGCCAATGGTCATGTTGTCCTTCGTGTCGAACTCGAACGCGTCCTTCAATTCGTCGCGAAACGTCAAAAATCAAGAAAAAAATAAATCGATGTGTTGAACGCCGAAATCAATATTATTATCATTAAGACGTAAATGGCATTCTGTATAATTATTATCGAAATTCAGAGGATGGACAATGGTAAAGTGAAACGCGCACTTAAACTTTATTAATAACTTTAATAAATAAAGTAAATAATTAAAATGTTTTTTTTTTTAAATTTGGAAGCATTTTTATTTATCATCAGTCTTATTTACTATACCGGGTGTCCAAAATGTAAGTATCCAACTTCCAACTGCTTAAAAATAAGAACTATCAAAAATAAAAATGTAAAAATGGTGCTACTTTTTTTATAGATACAGTAATTAAAAATACTCGTATATACTGTATACCGTACTGTATATTATATACCGTATATTTTTTTTTTCAAAATAAAAATTAATTTTTAGTAAATTGTTCCAAAATTATTTAGGCCAAAATAACTAAGCTTATGAACGTTTAAAATGATGTAAGTTTAAACGCTTTCTATGCTTTAAAATGAATGCAGTTTTGAATGGCTTCTAGAAATCAAAAATCCGATAAAAATTTCTAATACATGTAATTAGTAAATTGTTTACATTTCGAATGTCAGTAACAATGTTTTACTAGTTACATTATTTTTTAATTGTTGTTACAATTTCGTTTCGTTGTTATCACAGGATAGTATTGCTGAAACGAGAGTGAATAGGCCTAGTTACTTTTTGAATTTTTATGATTATTTTTTTTATATTTATTGAATTAACAAAAAAATTATTTTTTTACACAAAACATTTTCTGAGTTTCTCTGTAAAATGGCACTTATTTTACATTTTTATCTTTGACAGTTTTTTTTTAAATAGCAGCCGGAAGTTGGATACATACATTAAATTTTGGACACCCGGTATTATTATAGAGCATTTTCTATGATTTATCCTCCAAAATTGATTTTTTATCCTAGTATTGATACCGGTATGTTATTTTAGAAGATTTGGATATTTTGATCATATTTCTTCCCGAACAGAATTTGTGTAACACAAAATTGAGTAAATTTTATTGCGTTTGACTGACATTGATTTACCTGTAAACCTATATTGTAGCTTCAATAAGGTAAGAGTTTTTTTCATCGAGAAATATTGAACAGTCTCAGCCGGGGGAATAAGCACGTTATTGATAAAATTATGTGAAACCTAGTAATGGTTTCCGACAGGACAAAAAGTTCGATGTGTTCTGAATTATTGTAGTGAAAATGAAATTCTACATGTCTTTTATATTTTATTTTCAAAATTGGATTTCTAAACTATTAGTGAATGTGTAATGTGACGTTGATGGCCTTAATTTGCGTGGTTTTGAGCACGGATGACGCACCGACTTCTGCTCCAATTAATGAGTTAAAAGCACGTGCGGATGAGTTGCGTCAACGAAATAACCCTTTTTCTTACTTCTTCTTTGGGAATCGAAATGGCATTCGCCACATCCGGCCTCATCGAATTGTCAATCGCTGGCAACAGGCGCCCGGGGAAATCACACAATGCAACGAATTTCCCCATCACGCTCTCCCTCTGGTGTCTACGTTCCGATACTCGGTTCTATAAATCACACTGGAATAATATATCCCTATATTTATAGCTGTATTTGTTGTAAATTGAATTTTACCCTTGATTTCTCCATCGATCTCTCGCTCACTCCTCGTTATTCTTCATCAATTCACCCTCCATCTCTCTCTCTTTTTTTTTTTTTGCTTACTTCGTTCGCCGCTAGGAGTCGCGCTGAATCGATAAGTGACGTTCAGCTTTTTTATTTTTATTTTTACCACGATTTTTGTAAACCTGAAATAAATTTGCATGTTGATGAGATTCAGTCGATCACCAAGACAACTGGTTGCGCGGATTGGCTCACCGGAAGTGACGTGTGCGATTAACAACCAAAATAATGCTGTAAAACCTGGGAACCACGAACGCCTGTAAAACGAAATTGCAACTCTGCTGAATATGTAAGGGTTTCCATGTAGGCAATAAGACCGCTAAACACATGTGTACCAAGTACACAAGTAGTACAAAATTCTCAGTGCATGAATAACAACATTACAACTTCTGTTGAAATATATTAATTTCCAAGTAAATCGATTTCAATATTACTGCAGAACATACGACAGTATATTATGTAGCCTACTGTATTTCGAAATGTTTACTACAACGAAATAATAAGTTTTGGAACATCAATAATTATTATTTCAATATAGGTTATAAAGCCGTATTTCCGTAAAGTTACAAAGATGAAATTTTAATAAAACGACACTTAGAATCCTTGAACGAAGGTTAGTATTGTATACTAAGGCGTTCATTTGACTTAATTTTAGCTTAGCAAAATACTATAACAAATTATGTGCAGGTATAACATGTTTTGTACCCGTTCAAACTTTGAGTGACATGCTGCGAATACCTCGTGACGTCGTGGAAAGATAGAATAAAATTGAAATGATTTTTCGGAACTCATTACTTGTGGTCTTTTATTCATGCTGTGCTGTTGTTTATGAAATTTCCAAATTTTCTGTACATTGCCCATCCCTTTGTAGTTCGTTATAAACGATGAGAGAATTGAGTTGTGACCGGAAATGGAAGTAATGCATTCCGCTTCAACTTGTATCTCTCAGATATATTTATTATTATTACTTTCTGATCGATTCAATCAATATACATTTCCTGATCGCATTCCATCTGTTTATCTTCGTAGTGGAACTTACCACTCAATATGGATTAGCTTTATTGAATAAGTGCGAGAGTTCTGAGAATTCATTTCTACTGTTCTGACAAAACATGCTTATACACGATACAGGGTGTGCGACAAACAAGTTATGTATTAGCCCAAAGTTCGGTAATTGCGCATTGAAATTATACTGCAAATTACCACAACATTAAATTTGACCGTACCGGTACATTAAAATATTATAAATTCAGGTTTCGTCTAGCGCGCGTTTATATTACACGATTTTGTTATTATGCGATTTTATCTTCAAACATTTTCTCAATTTCTAATAAAAATCATAAAATTTCTTATAAAAAAAATTAACAATTTTAATTGTGTTTAACATTTCACTATTTAAAAAGCTTTTAATCTACGAGTCATCAAACCCATTTTCCATTATCATCAAAATTTTCACTTTATATTTACATTTTTCTAATTAAATTTTGTCGCGTGTAACAAAACTTCATTATAATTACCGGTATTTTTTAAGACGGTACTGGCATTTTGATTATCTTTGTTTATTATTTGTAAATTTAAATTAAATAAAATCTTGAGAGCTATGACAAGCACGAGTATATAATCAGTTAGCTCATCTTTAATTCGCTGTCCGCGCTTTAACTAATGTAGTTTTCAACACATTTTCAAACAATTTTTACTTAAATTTGAATGAATTTTTATTTAAAAATGTTTACTGCACTTTAAATGATAAGCTAATTCCTAATTGAACTCGCACTATTTAGTGATTTTATTTATTTATTTATTTTTTTTTAGAAGAAAACCGAAAACTGTTTACAATGCTGTGTAATTATTAATAAAAGCGTTTGAAATATCATTCAATAGCAACAATAATCTACATCAATTTTGAATGAAGTATTCGCAGTTTTTCCGAATATCCCCCCTCCCCTCCCCCAATTATTTCTAATAATTTTAATATTAATAATTATGTTTCTGTCATTTTTTATTGCATTAAATTTAATTTAAGCTTTTTGAAGGTTTTAATATTTTCAAAAAACTTAGCAGAATCATTTTGGATGCATCAAAGTGATTCTTTTAAAAACGCTTCATTTTTTCTTTCTCTGGGTGAGAAGTGGTATTTAAAAATGGATTTGATTGAATAATGAGCTGTTTCCGCTAAATATTTTATTTCGTTTCTTATCAAAAAAAAAAAGGGCGATAAAAGCTAACGTCGAGTGTAAGAACTCGAGTACATTTTGTTACATCAGCACTTGTAAATTATTCAAGTATTTTTTTTTCTTACACGTATGATATCTGTAGCAGTCACGTCATCACTTATTTGAAATTAACTTAAGTCATTGTTGCAATGTTAGACCATTGCTACTCTCAACACGTTTGTTTGCAATCCGCATCCACTATTATTATTATTAGCGCCAAATAGAGTGGAATAAACGATTGAGATAAGACAAATAATTCTCTAGTTAATTAGCTGATAACGATCTGCAAACAAATTTAAGCAACGTCTACACTAAAGTATTTCATCGTGCTAAGCACTCTTGTTTACTTTTTTTGTTATTTGAAGGTAAAAAATTAAATCTTCGTTAAATATATCAGTAAATCTTCGTCCAAACAACAAGTAAATCTTTGTTCATAACATTTAAATTCTTTATCAAAGCACAATAAAAAGTGTTATCATTACCACGATCGTGCGTTGGGGAGGAACCCTCACTTCGGTCAGCACAATCAAGGGAAACCAAAATCGCAATCTTTGTTTAACGGTCAAGTTAAATTAAACGTCAAATGTTAGTCCTAACAAGCATTTAAAGAAATGTTAAAGGGTACGCAATCTTAACTTTTAAAAGTGTGTTTAGTGGTCTATTGTGAAATTTAGAGCTATATTAGAGCGGCATTGTAGAAGTATTAGAGTGCCAAAACTTTGTTGTAGAGTTCACAATGTAATAGGATTATCTGCTGACATTATGTTGACAGACAAAATAACATCGACGACATAGTTGCTCGTTTCCGGATCGAAAAAGATCAAAGAAAGTTGCGCTCTCGCGTGTTTATGGCGAATTCCATCGCGTGCGACACAAAAATCATTCGCTTAAAAATAAATCTAAACAAAAAATGCGTTGCAATGCAGTATAGTCCTAGGCACAGAAAACTTACTTATTATAAAATTTTGTTCATTTCAATGGCAGATTATGAATTAGGAAAAAATATAAATGCAAAGTAATTTTTGTTTGGAAACTCACGTTCCTTTAAGATGCTGGGTCTGTCACACACACATACATGGGCCTCTCGAGGCGCTCCGTATTCCCGGCTGTCCTTAGAAACCTGAGTTAGGTCAAGCTAACAATAAGATATTTTGGCGCTTTTCCACTTTTGACATATCACGTCCATTTTTGGCATGGTGTACGTGGTAGCGCGTGCGAGGGCACATAGGGCCAAGAGATATTTTACGTTTTTTGAATTTTTTCAATGATATTTAAGATATTATCTACTAAGTCAATGAGTGTTTTTGCTATCAAACTCGTGGCTAGGCGACAATGCTTGCTTGAACCAGTCGAATCTCTGAAGTTAATCAATGCTGAGCCTGGCAAGAAGTCGGATGAATGGCTCCCATTCTTAACGATTTCTTGGTCCACTGGCTTATTCTGGGCTCTCAAAACTCTGTGTGTTCCTTTTTTCTTTATAAACCTGAGTGGATGGAACAGCAAAAGACAAATTAAAATAACCAAACGTAAAATAATCGCATCTCGTACACACGAAGCCAGATAATTAAGTGAGGTGTTGAAAGTGCTAATGAGTCATTCTTTTAACAAATTAAAAAAAATGATGTAATTAACTAAATAAACCAGGAAAAAATATTTAATTTTGAGAAATACAAACAAGTTCTTTTTTTTATATAAATCTAATAAATTAGTATAGCAAATGTGATGAGGTTAATCCACGTTTAACCTATTTTTTGAGTGATTACTTTTACGCGTATTAAACCATCGCTATTAACTACAGTAGGCCTACATGTACAATATATTAACGAGATTAGTTTTATTTCCACTTTATTTTGTTAAGTTTGAACCAGCATTGATTAGTTGTTTTTCGCAAATATTCGCTCGGTACATTATTGATTTTCCACTTAAATGTAGTTTTCGAATTTCCTCCCAGCTGTAAATATCGCCTTGTATCGATTGTAACGAAGTCTTTTCAACAATATCGTTGGTTACAGGTAGCCGTCGTGTGTGTGTGTGACACGCAAGATGGCGGCAAGCCGGTCGATTGAATTAACACTAGCTTAAAAGGTTTGGGGTAGAGTTAGGACCAGTCAGGTCGAAATAATTGGCGGACATAGTTGAAGAAATAGTCGATTAAGAGATTCGATAAATCGAAGGGAAAGAGATCGTTTTGACATTCGTTAATTCCACTCCACTAAGTTTCATCTCGCATCGGTCAACACGAGGACCGGATGAGCCGAGACAATCGCCGGACAAAAAAAAATATGGACAATTCAAAGACATTGGAAGATTCGCTTATTGACGTAAAGAGGGTGACATCATTAAGGATTGTTTATGAAAATAAACTAGTTTGGGTTTTTTTTTACATAGAAATAGTACCGGCAACAAATTGTATTTGCCAATAGTTATTCTTTTGAAAGGAGCATAAAGCAAATTTCTTCCAAGATTTAATGTTCAGTTTTGGCATGAATTGGAGTGGTGCTGCTACCAACTATCACTTATCTTGTAAGAGCAACTGAATTCACTCATGTTTGAGTTCCTGTTTTCAAAACATTTTCGAAATGAATTGTTTTACAAATTTTGATGCGTTATTTAATTTATTTATTTATTTTTTTTTTGTTAATTTTCATGTCTTAATTCACGTTCTGGCTGAGATTTATATTCTATTTTCAATTTTAAAATCCGAATTTTTACTTCATCAAATTTCTAACATAAATTAATGAATATTGACAATGCAAAAAATACGATCAAATTTACATTGTTTTCGCATAACTTTACATTAAATCTTATCGAAAGAAATATGAACATTCACATTAAAGAGCACTACTTTGAGCAGAGCATGACTAAGATAAAAAAAAATATGATAATTACTACATGTATTAAAAAGTTTTTAAAATATTAATTCACAATAGCTCTAGAGATTTCAGATTATGAATCCTTAAATTTACTTTGTCATCCTTATGCATCACAATTTTTACAATAATTTAAGTTTTCAAATGTCCAAAAAAAAAATTTATTGGCGTTAAGACAAATTAAAATTTGATAATGAAATCAACGTTTTTTTTTTCTAAGACTATTTATGAAAATAGGCCTTACATTTTCTTAATAAGAAAGTTCAAAATATTTGAACTGTTTTCAGTAAATTTTTAAATAATAATTATCTTTTTTTAAGAAAAATAAAACGATTACATCAAAGATTTAATACATACAATGGAACATTTTATATTATCAGTTGTTTTTTAAGTGATTTAAAAGCTTTTCGGACTTCCTTATTTATACTTATTTTACTCTAAAAACTGAAGCAAAATAAATAAAACAGTCACGATATTTCACTTACTTCCGGTTGACCGTTAAATCGCTTGGAGACTTTGTTCATCGACTGTAGGTTGCAATTGTAATATTGAAGTACATAAAATCCGTAGGCGTAAGAAGGGTGTTGTAGTTGAGGTGGGGGATGGGGGGTGAAAGAGGAAACTGAACTCCATCTGGAAATGACATAGATTCGTTTAATTAGAAACGGAAGATCGATCAATAGAAAGCGATTAAAAATCGAGTCCAATCTCATTTATTGTGTGTCGAAATCGTAATAGTAACAGTCGGGGCGTGTTGTCCGTTGTGGGTGGTGGCGGTTATAAAGGGGTGGAAGCAATGTTAGCGCCCCCCTACCGGCCGAGCCATGAATTATGCAGAAGACGTTCACGCACATTTCTCATCTTCCAAACTTTTCGTCGTCGAAAAAAAGCCATTTTTGTGCTTGACTGATGTTTTCATTTACGTCATCATTTCTCTCTTCCTTCTTCTATCCACCCATCCATCCATTTTTCTTCACTTTCGACAACAAAGTTTGCAATTACAGAAGCGGAATTCCGTTTTTTGTAATTATAAAGCCTCGGAAATGCAATAATAAAAAAAGAAATAAATATAACTTTACTTTTTTGTGCTAATGATTTTATTAGAATTTTACGGCTAATTTAACTGCGATAAGTATACACAAAACATCTTTAACTCTTCCCAAACCACTCTTCTTCCTTATGACGAGAGTTGGCCGCCATTTTGAATTTGTTGCTGCTCGTTAAGATAGAGTTTATGGAGTCATTTTCACTCGCTTTAAATTGCTCGCTGGGTTATTTTCTAACTACGTTTTTTAAAAAATATCATTTGTCGAGAAAAATTCTATTTCGACTTATTAAAAACTGCACGAAACCAAAGTTTTCGTGTAAATTACATTAAAATTGTGTTATTAAAGAATAGTATTATATTAATAAGAAATGTAAGTTTTTTACTTTTCTTATAAAAGTTTGTTTATGCGCAAATCGGCACCGGATGTAAATTGAAAGTGCGTGCATTAAGTGGATGAAGCACGAAGGAAGAAACTTTTATCGAGATTTTCTATAATAATCTCGACTTACGGAAAATAATTAATATATTACGTTATAAAAATACGTTATTATGATGGCATTTTCTTCTGAGATACCAAACTTTGCTTGGTTATATTTAAAATTACGTTATTGTAATTCCATCTTCTCCGAAAGAACTATAATTTAATGCATATACTCGTAGTTGAATCGAGAATTTTACAATGCCGTACCGATACTGATTAGGCTATATTTTCCTCTGGAAACTAAATTTTACTTTGTAAAATTAATTATTTCGTCGTTTTATCCGAAATATTATTTACTTGGTTGCATTTTTACATTTCGGTAGTAGGCCTACGGTATTATTAATATTCTGTTACAATAAAATTTTTTTTTAGTCCAAAATCTAAATTTACATTCTGCTTAACTAGAATATGATTAAAAACTGCAATTTAATTAATAATATTTAATAAAGTAAAAATAATTAATTTGCAATTTTAGAATTGAATTACATAATAGCACAACTGTACAATTTAATTTTTAAATAATATGAAAAAATTGTAAAGTTGAAAAATCTTTTACTTTTGGTTTTATGTTTTTTTCCCCTAACGATTTCAATGCTAATTTTAAATGACATAATTATAATTATTATTTTCAAAAAAAAAAAAAAAAGTGAGTGGAACAGACGGCTGAATATATTGCGTGTACTGTTTGCTTAGATAATTATTATAATAAATAAAATTATTATTACTGTATTTGAAAATACAGCTCATGTCTAGTACATTTAACAGCTCAATGTAAATAATTATAATAATAATTTTAAAATTAAGGAAATTAGTTGCTTATTTCCATCTAATCGTTATCTCATTCATGTCTCGGCTTAATTATTTGCAAATTAATTCATTTTCAGATTCGAAATGATATTTAACATTTATACCTGTAGCCTGAACACCTTTGCTTGCTCTTTATTTTCTTATTAAACTCATACTTTAAATTATTGTTAATTGAATAAAGTATTATAATAAGTACGCGTAATGCGCACAAGAACCTTGAAATTGAATTACGTTGAATCACAATAATTCTCAGTTAAAAATCATCATTAAGAGAAATTTTTACAAAATTTAACCATCACTATAATTTCTTGATAATGACTATCTACTTGTTATACATAGGTTTTACTATATTAAAAGTGGGTTTTGCTGACTTAATATAATTATTAATAAGTTTTTATTATTTGATAGTTAAATACAGTATATTCTAACTTTCTTTCTAATGATTCTAATGAATATCAAGGGAAAGTCTATTGCGAGTAGAATGGTTCAACTTTATTAAATTTTCTTTTGCCTAATTTAAAATGTTGAAAATACCAAATTAAATTATTTCAACTCTGAAACAAACTAATACTGTTCATTATTTGTTTGTTTGTAAAACTATACTACAGTTAATTTAATTACTATTGTTACCATTCTATTGTTGCTTTCTACTATTTCATTTAAAATGCGCCACATCGAGTTTGAATATTAGATGCAAAAATGTTTACTACTAGACAAATGTAAGCTGGAATTCAGCGAATTTTACATGATTAAGTGATGACATAATTAATTGGATTGGATCATTTAAATGCATCTAATTAATACAAAGATTATTTACCATCTATTTAAGAGATGTCGCTTACTTTATTTCTTTATGGACTTTTTTTTGGATAAAATGTATCAAGAATCTGAACTTCCATTAGGCAAAACAATCCGAATTCAATTTCAAATGTAAATCCTATTTATGTTCTTTTACTCGAAAGTTTTTTGGGAAGTTTTGTAGAAATAAGATCGGTGCAAACGTTTCTTCTATTTCAAAATGTCTGAAAATAAAATTAATTTAGAATTAAAAACTTAAAATGATATTAATTTAAAAAATAATTAAGAATATGCAGTTCAGTAGATAAAAAGTTTAATAACAATTTGACATTTGGCTGGTGATACAGTACCGGCATTATTTTAAATTATTTTTTTGTTTTTATTTTTTGAAAAGAGTACATACAAAGAAAAAATACTTAGGCCGTGCAATCGTGTTTAAAGTAGTCATTGACGAAATAAATTTTTTAAAAAAACGATTAAATGAAGCTGGCACTCTAGGGCAAAATTGTAAAATTAATGACACGCCCTTCCTTCTTTTACAAAATATTTGGAACTTTATAAAAAAATAAAAATTAAATGAGAAACAATTTTTTTTATCAGAGTAATACACTGTAAACTTTTTTTTTAAAACACTACATTTCTTAATTTTTATGTCACATTAAAAAGTAATTTTTTAATAACATAAAAATGATCTCAACAGTGGTCATTATAATTATTGTTGCTAATAAAAAGCTTGAAAAATTATTTTAATTGGTTTCTCATATTTATAACACTCATCTGGTTGGATTTTTAACAAACAAGCTTAAATAACACTGAAAAGAGCGTCACCACTTTCTCTTTTTTGTTAAAAGAATTGATATACATGTACAGGGTGAGTACGATAAAAGGGAACCTCACAAAATTGCCCATAAAATACTTATTTCTCAACCAAATCGAGTGATTTTTTCCACATTTGTACTAAACATCCTAACAAATAAATAGGCATTTTCAAATGTGTTCTAAGTTTCCACCATTAGCTGGAATGCAAGCTCGAAAACGTATCTGCCATTTATTGCTTGACGCGTCAATGAGTGATTTAAAAATCACGTGCCACAATTTTAAAAGTTTAACTTTTAACTCAGACATCGTTGATCTTCGATTGGTACACTTTCTGGACCATTATGCCTCATAATTATTGAGTAGTTAACTAATTCAGCCTCAGGTCTGAGGCA
>JAQGAZ010002911.1:0-14381 GCA_034692225.1 Polydesmus complanatus
TTCATTTCAATCGAATCATTTTTCACCAAGTTCTGAATTATTTTGTTGGGGCTTGGTTTTTTATGGTACACAGTGTATATACGAGTATATTATATATATATATTTTAATGATTCAGTACTCTATTTCGAGACCACCGTTGAGACCTACAAAAAGGGGTCTTCAAGTGGAGGTGGTCTTCAAATAGATTTTTTTTTTTTTTTTTTTTTAAAGTGATTATTTTCCTACAATTAAAATTGTAATTTTGTGATCAGACACTTTTTGAGTAGAATTCTATTAGTAGAAATTGTAAAGAAGTATTCAACCACATTCCACTGGTGACTCACAAAATTATCATCTGTGAGTGCGCAGAATGCTACTGCGCACTTGTAACAGCGGTCTTGTAACGGAGGTCTTCATTGAAAATGGGCCATAAAATGTGTGGTCATGGTCTTACAGTAGAGGTGGTCCAGGATTAGAAGTACATTAACCTGGGAAAACCGGAGGGACGTATCTGATGTGGTCTTGAATTGAAAGTGGTCGCGAGTAGAGGTTTTATGTTCTTTTCTATGTTTAAAATATCCTCTTTCGGTCTCAAAACACGCAGTAAAACGAGCTCGCCTCTTACAATGGATGGTCTAAGGTTGTATCATTTACAGCTTGATTGAAATTCCTGAATCTCCTGCAATCACCTTTTCTTGCATCACACTCCATAATTTTGTAGTCTACCTACTTTCAATCAGGGATATTAAAAAAATCACGCCAACTTATGGCACAGGGATGGGGACCAATTCTTATCAAGCTGGAATCAAAGCAGCCAGGCAAGTAGCGAGCTCGTTTTACTGTTGTGTTGAGGCCGGAAGAAACTATTTTAAACACAGAATAAAACAATTAAATGTTATAAAAAAAAAGGTCTTTAAAGTAAAGTTTTTTTTCACGTGTCATTAAAATGTTTAGATTATTAAAAGCATTTAGTACTAATTCAGTTGAGAGCACTTTTTTTACTGACACCGTGTATACTACCCGCAATGTTACATTTTTTTTTTTTTTTGATATAAAAACAAATGAAAACAAAAAAATAATTCGATTTAATTGTGAGTGGCGAATAATCTATAACAAAACCATTAATTTCATCAATCCGCTTTAGTTTTTTTATTTGATTGTTTTCTTATATAATAATAAATCGTAATATGTAATCGATTGGCAATTTGAAAGAAGGGATAAGTTTATGAAAAACGAGGCATTGTCTTTTTTTTTATTATTTTTTTTTGTTGTTGTTGCTCCTTCTATTCAATTCATTGAAACATGTGTTTAGTAATTTTGCTATGTAATTGTCGCTGATAATAGCTTTTACACCCACCTCACACTTACCTCCCTCACGCGCATTTACATTTTCAAAGTGCAGCAGCGGCAGCAGTAGCGTATTATTGCGTGTTTATTATTACAAATATCGTTGGCTGATGTGATGAGGATAAAACAAATTGGTATTATTCAAGCAACCGGAAATGACAAAACCACATCCTTATCCCTCTCCTTTTTAACCAATAACCGAAAGAAGAAAAAGGAGAGAGAGAGAGAAAAAATAGAATTGGATTTTTGTCCCTTTTTTTTTTATTTATTCCATTCATCTCCATCCACAACAGAATAATATTAAGTGTTTGTGTTTGGGAGTAAAAGCTTAATATACTGTAGTCGAGTTAGTTGAAATCAAATGCGAGTCAGCCACATCTCATTAATTCTACGCTTCCGGTTCGGATGGAATTAATGGAGGCGACGGGCGGAAACGATGAGGTCAACTTTTTAATTAAAGATTTTTGGGGTTTAGGAAAAAACAAAAAAAAGTCAAACGTTATCCATATATTGAAATTGAGGTTATGTAAACAAAGTTTATTTACGTGTAAATTGAGGCGTTTTTATACACTTATTTTAACCAAATTAATATCGATTGGTTCGTTTTGGGTTTTTACGTTCTTATCTTGACCATCTTAACTCAGGTATATGGGGAATACGAAGATCTTCGTGAGGTCAGAAAAGTCGTCGTTTCTATTTAAAATTATTTTCAATAAGTTTTGAATATAAATTATGTAGCCTACACTGGATTCGAATACACAGTATACAATATCCAGATTTATTTCAAGTTCAACCGCTCAGAAAAATTTAAATTGTATTAAGCTTTTATTGCCTAAAAAAAAAAAAACCAGTTAAAAACAGGTCATAGCTCACTGGACAAATTCTAAGCCTTAAAATGAGCTAGAGCTCCTTAAAAAATTCTAGGTTCAACGGGTTCTAATTGCGTATATCAAGCGTTATAATATTACGACTGGCTTGTTCAAAATTTCCTTTGAAAATGAAGAAAAACCGAAAAATGATTTAAACCTCAAAAAGAAATAATTATTGCATCCAAAATGTTGGGTACCCAAAAAATAAAATAGTTTTCTTGCAGGTTTTAGCTAAAGCCTGGTTTAACTTTTACAGAAGGTTAATATACTCGTAGTATTTTAGTTGAATGATAGTTTGTAGCCTATGTCTTTTAGGGCTTGAAATACAGTAAGATAGACTTTACATAATAAAAGTACCGGTACTACTTTATACGCTTATTAATAAAAAATATTACAAGGTTTTATTTTATTTTGATGTTTTGTTTGACACGTAATAGCTAGTTATTTCCATGTAACTTGTCAAATCAAGTCAACAAAGCACCGTATCATTGTTTCTTTACATAATTAATAGTTGGCGATGCGGCATTTACGGCAACACACATTTTCAACTCAGAGATTTTCTCCGGATGTGAGGATGTTTTCTCTTATTTTTTTATAGCCATACGAATCTTTTACATGTAAACATTAAGTGAACGGTATATAAAAAAAAATTGGAAATAATATTATCGGTATAGAGAAACTTTTTTTTCTTTAGTTTCATATCGTAAATTTAGTAAAAATTGAGTAACAGAAAATTGTTTTCTTTTACCGCTCATAAAAATAACACGCGCCCTCTGTGGGACTTGAACCCACGACCCTTGGATTAAAAGTCCAATGCTCTACCGACTGAGCTAAGAAGGCACCTGTCAATCTTCCTTCGATGATTAATAGCGCATTTACATATTACATGTACAATAATGTTATTTTAAGTTCAATGAATATATTTTTTTTTAAATTAGTTTTTATTTCTGAATTTAATAATACTTTTCACAGCTCAGTGCGTATTTTTTTAAAAAAATTTCAGAATTTGGGTGTGTATTCTTTGAGTAGGTCTTAGTCTTTCCTAGTCTAATGAATGCTTTTCATAGTTTACTAAGTGTTACTCAAAAGGTAATGATTGTTTTTCGTAGAATTTACGAGTGTTTTTTTATGGTTCATTGAGTATTTTTGATATGCTAATCCCGGTAATGAATGTTTTTCATTGAGAAGGACTAATGACTATTTTTTGTAGTTTAAACTTTAAAGAGTGTTTTTCATGGTTTACTGACTGTTTTCCATAGTCTAATGAATTTTTGTTTGGTAGTTTACTGAGTATTTTTTGGAGTTTACTGAGTGTTTATGGAGTGTTTTTCATGGCTTTTTGAGTGTTTTCATGGCTTATTGAGTGTTTTTCATAGGATAGTGAGTATTTTTGTATATTAATGAGTTTTTCCCATAGTTTAATAAGTTATTTATTTTTTGGTACCGATAGTTTAATGAGTGTTTTCCTCGGTTTATTAAAGATTTTTCGTAGATTAATTTGTGCTTAATTTGAGAGTTGTCTCGGCTTTTCCGTAACTTAATGAGTGTTATTACTAGCTTAGTGAATATTGAGTTGTTTTCTAGGTTCATTAAGTGTTTGTATTGAATTATTAATAGGGTTTTATTTTGCTTTTTAAAAAAATTTGCGATTGAAGAGGTTTAATAATTATTCCATTATGAATTTACGTAGTTAGGTAGCGGAATTGAGCATTATTTCGCTACGGTCGGCTTTCCATAATGTCAACTTGAAAACTTAAATTTTGCTATTTATTAAGCTCCTTTAATTTTTTCTAAAGAAAAACACACCACTAACCTGCCTTCTGAAAATTTTCCCACACAAAATTTCTCTCTGTCTCTCAAAAAAAAATTAAATTTCTTTTTTCTATAATACCGTACCACATTTTAATGAAAACACAATCATTTAAAAAAAAAAAAAAAATTTCCTATCTATTTTTCTACAGTAAGTGCGTTAATAATGTTGATGGTGAATAAACCTATTTCCGTCACCGTAACCCGTCGTAACGTTAAAAACAAGAGAGAGAGGGAGGGAGAGAAAAAAAAAATAAAATAATAATAAAAACGAATTTACTACGCTACATTAATTTTCAAATATATATTTCAAGCGTATTAAAAACAGTTCGAAAAAGAAACAGAAAAAAAAAAAAATTGTAAATTTAAAATAAACACCCTTCAATTTTTGTTTGATGACCTTTACTTCTGGAATATAAATTTAAAATAATATCCGCTCGCTACCTAACAATTACTGCCAATAGCGACTGCCGGATCAACATTACAATTTGGAAAGAATAATAATAATAATAATAAAAAAAAAAAAGTTAGAAAAGTAGATTAAAAACGGGGGAGGCAGGGCCGGATTTCGCTCTTCCAAGCTCGTCCATGATCACATAATATAATAATGATTAAAACTAAAAAGTCTTTTGAATCACCGAGTTTTTTTTATAACAATTTGTTGCAATGTTGGCATTCTTTTTTGGTGACACCTAGAGACAATTATTCCCAGTTACCCCCTTTGTTTACCACACCGCATGAAACGGAACCTCAATGCTAAGATATGGAAAGTAGCAAAGCTTTGAGCCTCTTCGAAAAGCCCTTTTGTCTCAAAAACAATTTTATCGTAGACAACATTGAGGAAATGTTGTTCGAGAAAATTTACATGACCTCATTTCTTGGGTTCTAGGATAAGGAAAGGGTATTTTTTGGTGAGTAGCTTCCCTAAGTAGGCCATACTTTGAAGGTTTGAACCTGTGAAATACTTTTGATAACCACCCAACATTCACTGATCAATGTAGATCTCTAACTGAAGGCTACCAATTCGCAGTACCAATCATTTTTTTAATTTTAAATTTAAAAAAAAATTCTATTTGAGAACCACCTCTATTTGAAGTTCACTTTTAGTCGGTTCTAATGGTGGTTTTAGAATAGAGATTTTACTGTAAATACAAAATTTTATTGGAACAGTTTTTTACTGTTAGACCACACCGACGACACCGTGTAGAATGCCTGCCTATAATGTATTACGAAATCCGGCCCTGTAGGGGAAAGAAAAGCGGAAGTTATAGGAAAAAGGTGTAGTCATTGACAGTGATATCAAAACGATGTAATATAATTGTTTGAATGTGAGTGGAGTAAAAGCGGAAGTCGGTAATGACCAGGTGATTAAGCTCAATTTGATTCTCTCAATAATAATTTCCATTCTCTCCCTCTCTTCTCTCAATCTCTCCATCCCTCTAAGATTCCTTCAAACCTTCCTTCAACCGACTGAAATTGTCTTCTTTTTTTTTTGTTGTTGTTGTTCTTTCCCTTCATTTTCCACTTAAGAGAAACCTTCGAAACACACTTTATTGAAATCTCTCAATTTCCAACCAATTTTCTTCCACAAGCAAATTACTTTTCCGAAACATTTTCAACTAGCAACTGGAATAATTTAATCAAAACACGAAACAAAACAATTACACTTTTGGTTTATAACTATTTGATTTTTTTTTTTTATTATTATTATTTGAAAAATGATAAGTGGTTAAAAAAGAAAAAAGATAATTCACGCAATCGTGTGCTTTTTATGCGCTCAATATTGATTTAATCAATTGTTATGCTTATTATTATCGGCACAGTAAATTGTTTTATAAAAAAAAATTTTTTTTAAACAAGAATGAATTTTAATGAAACGGCAAATTCTTAATGTTATTCAAATGCTTTTTAATTTGATATACCGGTAATGATATTTACTTTCCTAAATTTAGAAATTTCATATGATTTTTAATGTTTCTTTTTTTGGTGATTTTGAATATTATTTTAGCAGAGTTTATTTTTTTACTTTTAGAACAATAATTATTTAAAACTGTGATTAAAAACATCACTTGTATTTTACAACGTCATGATGAGTTATACAGGGTATCCGAGGTAATTTTTGGTCAAATTCAGTTTGTTATTGAAAACTAATCCAACAAGTGTGAATATTCTAATTTTGAGCCGTTTTACAATGCAATTTATAACGTTTTCAATTTAAATACATGTACGTGCAATTAAATAAAAAAAAAAGTTTTAGTTATTTTGGTAGGATTTAATTGTTTTCCAGGATTTAAAAAAAAATCATTTTCGGTTGAGGCGTATTAGGGCTCATGAGGCTAGAATACACCAACTTTTATTATTATTTTAACATTTAAAATTTGTCTATAAATTGTTTTAAACCTTTTTTTTTTTTGGCATTATTTTCCATATAAACAGTTATTCGAAAACTATTACGGTTTTCAGCTGACTGAGTCGTGTATTATTATTTTTTTTTTTTTCTACTAAAGCGGAAACCTGTAAGAGCGAACAAAATAACTGGGTACCGCACGATTCCGCTTTAAGCATGTTTTACTATACTGTATTGTATACTGTGTACATGTACTGTATAGTAACAGTACAGTATTATAAAATTATTGAAAGTTTAATTTACCCGCTATAATTTTATTTTCTAGGTTGACTTTCTAAATTTGACGCTAGGCGGCAGCAGCGCGTTTAGGGACTCTCCCAAATGCTATTGCGTCGACGGGGCTGCAGCGCCCTCCGTTAGTAGCGTGAAAAAGTAAAATGCACGAGGAAGAAGGAAAGAGAAAATGGCGATACCCACGCGTAAACAATGTGTGATGAAATGGCAATACCCACGCGGAAACAATGTGTGATGAAGTCTAGTGGCTTGTGATGAGAAAGTGTTAAGATTCAGGATTCCAGGTATTAGTAATTTGTGGGCAAATGACATAACATATTATTAAACAGTTGTGGAAAATTTTATTCATCTTGGTGGAAAATTTTATTCATCTTGGAGGAAAGAAAAAGGTGAGGAAAGCATTGTTGTAGAAGGTATGTTTATAACTTAACTTATAAAACTTAAATAATTATTTGCTATAATACAGTAGCCTATTTAAGATTTTTGTTTTGGTGGTTATTGCAGTGCGGTACATCTTGTAGTTATATAAGTGGATATTCGCATTACGAGATAATTTATTTATTTAGTAAAAATAAAAGAAAACCACTGTATAGTTTAAACATTCTCTTATCTCAATAATAAAAACAAATTAAACTTCTCTCAAATTTTTATACAAATAATTTATACTGTAATTGAGTATGTACTCTGCGTTGTGTACTTTTTTTTAACAGCACTCTATAAACGTTATAATTCAAGTTTTTTAGTTTTATTTTTGATCGAAAAAACATAGTCTCTATGAATTCGATTTTAGGTAATTCCAAACGTGCTCGGTCAAAATGTCCAAGGGTAAAATGTCACCGGGTAAATTGTTCCCGACACGAAATGTCCCAGGATAAAATGTCCCGCGCAATACCAAATGCATAATAATCGAAGTAAACAATCCAGAAAATAAGTTTTAGCGAAAATTGAAGGCATCACAAGATCAGTTTGTTAAGAAAACCATTTATATCCAAAATGCAATGTTAGGCTGTTACCATCCACTTTTTTTTGCTATTTTTTTTAAATTGCTAATACCAATTAAAGTGCAGGTGGAGACAATCCTTTCAATAAATACTTTGTATCTGCATTGCAGGTTAAAAATGTTTTTCAGTTACTTTTGAGTGTTAATATTAATTTTTTTTGTTAACAAGTAAATATTAACTTTATATAAAGACTTAATATAAGCATGGGACATTTCATGTCGGGGACATTTTTTCCTGGGACATTTTATGGCGCAGACATTTTATGTCGGAGACATTTTTCTCTGGGACATTTCGTCTGGGACATTTCATCCTGGGACATTTTGACCTAGTACCAATTCCAAAATGTGTTTTAATTTAAATGAAAAAAACCATTTGTAAAACGATTCAAATAAACTGCAGAACAAGTTTAATGACATAAATAATAAAAACCATTCTATGGCAATGATTAACTTTTCTTTAAGCAGGAGTTTAATTATTATTATTATTTTTGATAAAAAATCCGAATTTCTCAACTCTTTTGAAAAAATTTTGCTCACTCTTAGAAATAATACTGTATCATGAATGTACAGACAGACAGTTTAAATTGTTAAATAGGCCAAAAATATATCCAATAATTACTGAGTTATAGCTAAATATTATTGTCGTTAATTTATTACTGATTGTAACAGTCGCTTTCCTTTTGCGGACGTCGTCTGTATAAAGGTCCGGGCTGCCCCTTGAGTTCTTTTCCGTTGTCAACCGGTGGTCATAAGCAGAGTTGGTCAAAGGAAATAAAAATACTAGAAAACTTATTTATTCTTAACTTAACTTACATCTAGATCGGAGTAAAACACACGAGACACAAGGCTTAGAAGTTTGAACATAAGTGAAGTGTTTTATTTTACAACAGAGTATTTATATAGAACATAGGAATTTAGTAATTTAATATTTGAACACATTGCTATTATGGGATAGGGCCGAAAGGTAATAAATTGTGTTTCTGGTTCTTGTCGTAATTAAAAGTGTCAAGTGTATCTGGGCCATCTGGTTGTGGAATGGAAGTGTTCCTCCAGATGGCTATATGGAATGTGTGTTTGGCGGACTGCGTTCATGTAGTGTTTGGGGCTGGACTACGTCTGAGTTCGACGTAGTCGTTCTGTGACTGCATACGGCGTGGACGAACCCACGGGTTTCCGCAGCGTCACCACCAAAGGTCTGCTTCAGCGATGTGAAGCCCTTTTTGTGCATCGGTGGTGGTGGTGGAGGGTAAGACCTCCGTTGATCTTCCATTACGGCCCTGTTACTTAGCATATGCAGGAGCTGTAATGTTTCAGCACTTGTCAGCGTGGGATTAGTGGCCGGTGGTCCTGAGGTGGCCCCGGTCATCGATTCATCCTGGTTGATCGAGTGTTTGATGTCTGTGGTCAACATCTTTGGTGTGGCATTGATCTGATAGTCGTCTGTGTAGTCAAAGCATGTTTAACTTAGAGGTGGAGTCTTTTTCACACGCACAAGAGTTAATGTTTTTGTGGCTTAGTGTTTGGACATATGTCCGGATAACTTAAGCCTTTACTGACATTGGTGTGAGGTCTTCTTTTTCCCGCACTACCGAAAGTCAGGTTTTGGGTTTATAGGTTGTGATAGTTCTTTTTGTGGAGAACTACTGAGAGAATTGCACTGGGTTGTCGAACAGTACCCCATGTTTGGCATATGTGCGACAATCGTGTGCGAAGAGTTACTTAATTACTTGGTTGTTATGGGTCTCATATAGGGCGCCACTGTAACAGTCGCTTTTCTTTTGCAGACATCGTCCGTTTAAAGGTCCGGGCTGCCACTTGAGTTCTTTCCCATTGTCAACTGGTGGTCATAAGCAGAGTTGGTCAAAGGAAATAAAAATGCTAGAAAACTTATTTATTCTTAATTTAACTTACATCTAGAGCGGAGTAAAACACACGAGACACTAGGTTTAGAAGTTTGAACATAAGTGAAGTGTTTTATTTTACAACAGAGTATTTATATAGAACATAGGAATTTAGTAATTTAATATTTGAACACATTGCTATTATGGGATAGGGCCGAAAGGTAATAAATTGTGTTTCTGGTTCTTGTTGTAGTTAAAGTGTCAAGTGTATCTGGGCCATCTGGTTGTGGAATGGAAGTGTTCCTCCAGATAGCTCTATGGAATGTGTGTTTGGCGGACTGCGTCTGTGTAGTGTTTGGGGCTGGACTACGTCTGAGTTTGACGTAGTCGTGTGTGTTGTTGTACATCCGAGGCTCCTGACTACCTTACATGATTTATAACTAAGATTTTTTTTATCTTAAATCCAGTTGCTAATGAAATTTATAATTATACAGCAAATTGAATTACTTTTTAATTAGAATAATTTATTGATAGTAAAAATTAACAATCAACATGGTAACAATTGTCGGGGTAACCGTAGTGGAGAGTGAACCAAGTGGCCTGATCCAATGAGTCCCGTTCGGCTTGGAAATAATGCGAGCACGAAATGTTAAAGTAAGAATATTTATTAACACTAAATTGAATACTGAATACAAAATACAAAACTGATGTGTGAGAAAGTTGGATGCTACTCCAACGGGTTTCTGCGCGAGTCTGATGAATTTCGAGTTCGTTCTTTAGTCAGGAAGTGTGGGATAAGTTTTTTGGGCATTGTTACTTTTGCGGAAGTTAAATCCCTTAGGTATTGAAATTGCCATGCTTCGAAGAGCAGGAGTTTGGGGATTAAGATGCAGAGGGCAGTATGGTCACATTGCGTCATGGTGATTCATTTGCTATTTCTTAATAAGAGGTGGTGGAAGTGTGTGGCGTTCATGCAGTTCTAAGGATGGGAGGAAGTTTTCATTGCGAGCGCAGCGAGTGTATCATAATTAAGTGGGAGGGTTATTCGTACACAATGGTGGGTGGTGCCACTGCACGGAGTTAGCTGTGGACTGATCAAACACGGTTATCTAGTTTTGGATCTATTCTGAGCAAATGTTACTGTAATTGTGGGCGTTATTTCCCTACTTGGATGGTGTACTACTTTTAATTTATTGAGTATTAATATTATGTTATAGATTTGAATAATATTATTTATTAATAATTTCCTTCTTCCCGGCTTGACACTTCCCCCACTTTGGAATCAAACGTCAGTGTTTGGGTAAAGGAACAGCGAACTCAGAAGTATCTGAGTTCGCAAATTTCTGAAGCCCTCAAATCTCATCCTTGTCGCCAATTTGTCGGGGAAATCCTTTTGGAGAGCGAACCAAGCAGCCCGATTCAAGGAGTCCCGTTCAGCTTGGAAATAATGTGAGTATGAAAAGTTAAAGTATGAATATTTATTAACACTAAATCAAATACCGAATACAAAATACAAAACTGATGAGTGAGAGAAAATTGGATGCTACTCCAATGGGTTTCTGCTTGAGTTTGATGAATTTTGAGTTCGTTCTTTATTCAGGAATTGTGGGAAAAGTTTTTTGGGCATTGTTACTTTTGCATAAGTTAAATCTCTTGGGTATTAAAATTGCTGCGCTTTGAAGAGCAGGAGTTTAGGGATTAAGATGCAGAGGGCAGTACGGTCACATTGTGACATGGTGATTCGCTTGCTATTTCTTAATAAGAGGTGGTGGAAGTGTGTGGCATCTGTGTGGTTCTAAGGATGGGAAGAAGTTTTTGTTGCAAGTGCAGTGAGCGTATTGTAATTAAGTGGGAGGGCACTGTGCAGAGGGCACAGTGCAGAGGGCACAGTGCAACCTATGGGGCTGCTGTAGTGCCAGTTCACAAAAAGAGGGGGATTTCTTTTCCCACATCCAAGATGTATATCCTTTCTTTGCAAACTGTCCCAAACACCACAAAAGACAGCCCTGTGGCAACCACCCAAACTCCCACCTCCAAAACGCAACCCACCCTCAGCCATAAACTATTCACTACTGGGAGAGAAGAAGCAGAATGCTGTTCAGTTTAACTTTTCTGCTCATCCTGTAGAATCAGCTGATAGACATTCTGTTATCAATTGCCTTGCCTAGCCTTCCTTCCTTAGCAGTCCTTGCTTTACTATAGTTGGTGCCTGGCTTCTTTTACCTCTTATTTGGCCCTCTTGCTACCTCACCTAGCCACAGCCTAAAATATCTTCTTGTCACCGTCATGAATGCTACTCAGAACATGCAGTGCCATTTTCTTCTTTAACAACAGCACATCCTCTCAAACACAGCTTTGTCTCCATTTTGGCTAAACTACAATAATGCCAGTAAATTTTTAATGTCAAATCCTACTGGTAGAATTCCAATCCAAATCAAAATATATGGTAGCACACATTAACACTGAATAAAACTTATGCTTTCCTAACTTCCCCATCTTAACTGTAATAACCACACTGCATGGCTATGCTGCCTGCTGTCCCTAGGTAATCTGTCGCTTCTATGACATGGGGCCTTTAAGCCTAACAACTTCAACTTGAAATTTTACCATCTATATGTAACTTCCAAACATTACATATAGCAAAAACAAAGTCAGGGTACCTTTAAATAGCTATAAATAACTTTCCCAAACCATCATCAATTAAAAAAATTATCAAAAACAAACAAATTTAACAGAGCTAAAACTTTTGAACCACCATAAGTATGCTGCCTAGCAGCTTTTCAAAATTACATTTATAATTAACTTTTAATTTTATTGCGCATTAAATTACAAGTGAAGTTACAAAAATGTTGATTTTAACAAAACATAGATAAAATGTATTACAAAAATTTGGTGCTTGTTAATTTTCTAACTTAAGAAAAATTTCTTAAATTCTTTTGAAAATATTTTTGATTATCATTTTATTACTCACATGAATATTAGAGTTTTTCATGATTATTGAAATAATCAAAGGTTTTAAACATTAATTTCTTTGCACAGTTCAGATTATTTTTTGTTTTAAATTATAGCGAATCAGTTCCAAATTTGAGTCATAAATCAAAAAGTTTACGGGGCATTTTTAATATGTAGCACTCACTGAGAAAAGGGAAAAAATACTTCCAGATGTTTAACTTTTATGTTTAATTAATACATGCGTGAAGCGAGTAAAGAATGCAGTGAAAAAATTAGTTTTTATTGTATGTTGGCCATTAAATTTGAATTGAATTAAAAAAGAATAACTTTGTTTTTATTAGCACATTGCGAGAATGTGTGCAAGAATTAACTTCTGACTCCAAACAATGATAATGCTCAACGCTCTTCCAATAATGTACATACTAATGTCCTCCAATAATATATGAACACTCATGTTGAGTTTGCAGCTCTATTTGCATGGATTTCATTACACATCATTCATGTGTCAGTTGTAATTAAAAAGCAAGAGGTGGTTTATGTTTCATTAGCTTTTATGTATTACACTTTGTTGTAATTGGTAGATTAATGACAGCTTTAACACAGAAGCTTCTTTAAACTGGCTACTTGTTTATTCAGAAATTTAATATAAATGGGTGTTTTGCATGGGTGATTGAATAATATGTCAATCAAATTTGGTATTAGTGTGAGGATAACTTCTGAGATTGAATTTCATATATGGGTGTTGAGTTAATAAGATAAATTACATTACAGGGTGGTTTTATAGAGAAAAAAAAATTTATTTTGGTGAGATTTTGTTGTATTGTTGTAGTTATTTTAATGGATTTGCAGGTGTATCAATTACAATGGTAAACTATAAATAATGAAAATAATTTAAGTTTTAAAATAGTGCCTATAATGATTGAGGCAGCAAGTTTAAAAGAAAACTTATTAGCTTAGCACTTATACATTTCAAGTAAAAAGAAACAAGGCTTTTACCAGCAATATTAAAATAATTACTTACCTGGTGCAATGACGATGAATTTTCTCTACTTGACAAGTAAATTATTTGTCTTTCATTTAACATTTTATAGAAATAAATGAGTGCTGCCATGACATGGCAAAAACTTCATGCAAACATGGTTTTAATATTTATTTGTTTTTGTTTTTTTTATTTGTTGTTTTTTGCTATGGATTACTATCCTCATCTGAGGGTGTAAAACAGTATAATAAATACTGGCGGCCTGATTCACTGTTCAAATTAAAATATATTTCTTTTCTAATTATTGCATATGCATTAAGACAAAGGTATAAACCACAATCAAAACTATTTGTTGGTTTGGCATCACTTCTGTAGAATAACTCCCACTCAGCTGGTAAAATATTTATTTCTGCATTTGAAGCTGATGCTGTTTCTAATACTATTAAATTCTGAAACTCTGATTTCTTCATAGTATTTGTACGCATTGAATCTAAAATAATTATTTCCTTAGTTTTAAATTCAATGATTACCAACTGCAATGTCAGTATTCATTGAAACTAATAAGAGGTTTTAATTAAAAGCTTTTTCATTAAATAGTAAATGTAATACTGGCTAATGCACAATCAATATACAAAATTTTATTATTTAAATAATGTGATGTTATTTAAACATTAATAACTTTATCAATAACATCACTTGAAATTCATTGCAAAAGTTTTAAAGTTTCACTTCTTTTAATGTAATTTAAATTAAGTGTACTATTATTTAAAACATTAGCAATATCAAATTTTATTAACTGTCATTGAAGCTAAACTTTCAGAAACATTGGGGAGTGTATGTGTGTTTTTTGTCTGTGTTAAAAATGATGGAAGGTTGTACTGAATACTTGAGGCGTGTCATATCAAAAGTGACAATCTCCCACCTGACCCATTTTGAGATAATCGCAAAAAACAGTTTTTGCAA
>JAQGAZ010002912.1:0-14379 GCA_034692225.1 Polydesmus complanatus
ATTAATACAGCACAGAGTGTATTAATTTTACTTCATCATTATTGAATTCGTGACTGACAACGTTGTTAAACTATGTATCTCGAGAGCATGGTGAACTTGAGAGTCCACCAACTTTGAAGAGTTATCGATCGAAATTTCCACACACCCTGTTAAGAAAATCTATACTTTCTTAATACACTGTACATGTACCACACTACACTGTATATAATATTAATTTAAAATTATTTTATTCATTTAACAATAAAATTGCGTTTAAAAACAGATTGTGATTCGTACATAAAACACATTATTAGGCCTACTGTATTTAGTCTACCAAACCTTCCTCTTTAGCAAGTTTATAAAATTCTGAGTTGGAATCTTCTAACAATGCTTTAACAGTGTTCACTTCTTGAATTTTTCCTTTATCCAATACGACGATTCTTTAAAAATTATTTTAAAAAAAAGGTTACGATTAGCAAAATAAAGAAATAATTTTTTGGGAATTGATCACCAACCTGTCGTAATCAACGATGGTGTTAAGGCGATGAGCGATAGTAACGATTGTGCATTTCTCAAACACTTTGCGAACGATGTTTTGAATTAAACTGTCCGTTTCTAAATCAACAGCCGCCGTTGCTTCGTCCAGAACTAAAATTCTACTTTTTCGTAAAAGTGCTCTTGCGAGACAAACTAACTGTCTTTGTCCGACACTGGTATAATAATAATAAAAAAAAAATGTTATGAAAATTCTAGGAATGTGTAAAAAAATAAAAAAAAATGTTATTACCTGAGGTTTTCACCTCCTTCACTGACTTCATATTGTAAACCACCAGGAAGAGTTGAAACATAAGCTTTCAAATGGGCCATTTCCAACGCCGTCCAAACTTGATTATCGCTGCACGAATTAAAGGGATCTAAGTTGAATCTTAATGGTCCGGAAAATAACACCGGATCCTAAGATTATTACCCAAAATGTAAAAATAATTTGCTTAAAAAATATTTTTTAATTGAACCTGAGGAATGATTGTCATTCTTGATCTGAGTTCGTGAAGACCCAACTGCGAGACATCAATTCCGTCAATTACTATCGAACCACCTGAAGCTTCTACGATGCGAAAAAGAGCTAAAGTCATCGACGATTTACCAGCTCCTGTTCGACCCGCAATTCCGATTTTTTCTCCAGGTTGGATATCCAGAGTAACGCCTCGGAGAACATTATCTAACTCTTCCCTATATTTGGTTTTATAATTACCAAATGATATTGCGCCTTGTTGTGGCCAATCCGTAGGCAAAATCATAGAACTTGTCCAATTTGCCTATAAAGCAATTCAATAATTTCAAAGATTTTTTCCTAAAACTACATTTTTAAAATTTTAACCTCTTGAGGAACTTCATTTGAGGTATAACTTAATATTCTTTCCACGGATACCATATTGGTTTCAACAACGCTCACGGAGCGGAACAAAATTTTGAAATTAGAAATTGACTGAAATTAAAAATAGCAGTTAGTTTTTCTTCTCAAAAAGAAATAAGACACGGGTTAAAACTTACAGTAATAGTATAACTGATAACCAATGCAACAACACTGGGAGTAAAATTATCCTTTTGAAAAACAGCAAATAACCCCGCCACGACGAGGAGAAAGGCTCCCAATAGTTCTAATCTCAATGATAGCCATCTTGTTAAAAAATAATAACTAAGTTGGATACAAAAGATAAAAATCTGCAATAATTGTTAAGTGATATTACTGTTGGGCAACGAGTGTCAGGTAGCCACAATTAAGATTTTTATCTATTTGCTTAGTTAGCTGTTGATAAAACATCTGTTCTGCTCGAAAAGCTCGAATAGTAGAAATTCCAGCAATTGACTCGGAAAATATTGAGTAAATAGGCGATTTGGTTGTCGATTCAAAGCGTCTTAATTGCCGTCCGCCACCTATGTAAAATTTCTATATAAAAAAAAAAGATTTAAAAATATATCAACTAAACTTGAAATAATAAGTAGAATCTGTTACAAACTTGGACAAAGAAGAATAAAACGAGAATTGGAATCGCAACAATCGTAAACCATGGTATTTGTATGACAATAACCAATAAACTAGATGTTGTTTGTGCTAAAAAGTTGAGTAGAGGTCTCAACATTGAAGGTAGAGGTAGATCTATGGTATCTATGTCACTGGAAAAACGATTTAATATTCTTCCAGTCGGCGTGGTGTCAAAAAACCATTGTGGAGCGTGAAATATAGTGGTCAGCATATCCATATGATAAGTCGAGGCTGATTTAAGGGACCCAACGACAAGAGAAATCATCCACACCGTCATGAAAACAACTTTTTTTTAAAAAAAAAAAACATTTGTGAAATATTGACAGAACAAGAAACGCTGGAATTATTCTATTACCAAACCCAGCTCCTAATGCTCCATAGACGCCCAAACGTAATTTGGTTAAAGCTGTGTCTTGTTTACCATCAGCAGATGGTTGGTCAGCGCTCCAAATACTCAACCAAATGCTGGAACCAGTGAAAAATGCATAGGAACTGATAACTCCAAAAAGCACTACAATAGCATGTATTCCATAGGCTTTGAAATAATTCATGTAGATTTTATAACTAATCTACAAATACATTTTTAAGTTTATATATAGAAATACAGTATTATAAAATAAAATGTCCATAATTAGTATTATTTACTTTTCCAACAGCCATGGTTTCTGATTTCACTAGAGCTCCTTTGCCACTTCCGGATGCACTTGATAGCCCGCCCTTTGTTTCCTTTTTGTCGCTTTTTACACTTCTACAAGTTTTAATTATAATCACATTAATTTTAACTTGATTTTAAAATATGCAACTTAATATTACGGATTTTAAAAATTAAACGTACAAATCGTCTTCGGTATCTTCTTCAGTGGAATCATCTACAAATAAAAAATTATTTTTATGAAAAATTTTAAATTATTGTAACTTGATGTATTACCTTTGCTCCCGTTTGCTTGATTCCTGTTGTTAGAAAAATTATTCACAAGATCACAAAAAATTCCTTTTTGCTCCAAGAGTTCTTCATAAGTCCCCATCTCCGCAATTGTCCCATTTGATAAGACCACTACTTTATCGGCTTGGGACGCGTATACTAAACTATTAGTAACAAGAATTCTCGTCTAAGCACAGTAAAAGTCATTGAAATACATAAATTATTCGTGTATAAATAAGAAATATTTAAGCCGATTACTTGCCTTTTTATTCAAAATGCCATTCGGGCCAATTACTTTTTCAAAAATGTGTTTACCCACATGATTGTCGACAGCGCTTAAAGTGTCATCGAGGAAATAGGTAAAAGCATTCGTATAAACGGCTCGTGCTAAACTAATGCGCTGTTTTTGTCCTCCGCTTAAATTAATCCCCTAAAAACTTAATTTAAACATATTGTTGGTAGTTTTTATTTATTTTATTTACCTTTTCACCAATTTCAGTTTGATCACCAGCGGTTAAAATTTTTAAATCTGCTTTTAAAGCGCAAGCTTCCAAAACTTCGTTATAGAAGTGTTCATCATAAGGTTTCCCAAATAAAATGTTATCTTTTACAGTTGCATTTTGGATCCAAGGCAATTGGGGTGCAAAGCCAATTTCGTCGTTCTTAAATAAATAACTTTTAGTATACATTTGGTAAACAAAATTAAATTGTTTCAATTACTTGACGAATAACTTCGCCGTTAATTTTAATAGTTTCTCCAAGAAGAGCTGAAATAAATGAAGATTTTCCACAACCCACTGAACCGACTATTGCCACTAGCTGTCGTTGAGGAACTTTTAAATTAATATTTTTCAAGCATAAATTATTCTCATCAGCCCACGAAAAACAGCCGTCTTTAATTTCAATCGCGTATTCTAAATTAATATTTTAATAATTATATAAATAGACAAGCTTGGTTAATTAAAAATTATATAGCAATTTAATACTGTGGCTAGGATCTATTTTGACGTCGTCGGATTTCAATTCACCCTTCCATGCAAAATTGTTCAACCGCGAAAATGAAACTTTGGCCTAATTTATAAAAAAAGTTAAAAATTAAATCTCATGAGTTTCAATAGCATTTTTACTTCAATCATAGAAGCGATAATGTTGGGAATAATAAATAAAGGTCTTCGAATGATGCTAAAAATTGTAAGTGTAACAAATGCAGTTGATGGATCCAAAATATTTTCATCGCTTATAAGTACAAATACAGCAAACATTGATAAGCTAACCTAAAAAAAAAACAACAAAAGTAATTGTAGCATTATAATATTATTTGCGATTTGTCCTTATTTATCAAACAAATGCAAAACTCACTGTAACTGATGATGATCCCCATAAAATAGTATTAAAACTTGATAAATATCCAATTTTTTTCAATTGTTTTAATTCCTTCTTTCGAAATTTATTAACATAATCAGAAAACGGTTTTTCCCAAGCATATAACTTTAAAACCTGATTTAATAGCATATTAGTGTCATTTTTTTTAATATCGGTTTTCGCACATAATTTAAAAAATAATTAAGAACAATCTGCCTACCTTAATTCCATTTAAAACTTGATTCATCAATTTGATCCGTTTATCTTTTAGCCTCATAAAAGAAAACTAAGTAAAGAAAGATTTAGTAAAACAAATTTTGTTTAATAAAAATATGCGGCAATCTTACTTGTGCTTTTTGAGATAATCGGGCAACATAAATGCTAATCGATTGAAAAATGACTATAAATGCCAAGCAGACAAGTGAAGATGGACCCAAGTATAACCATAATTCAAAAATTGCTATTGATATTTGAAATGGCAATGCAAAGGCATACGCTAGGAACTCAATAACCACAGATATTTTCATCACATCCACAGCCATTAAGTTGACTATTTGTCCAACAGTCGTTTGGGACTTAGAATTGGTTGACAATGCTAATGCCTTTGTGAAAAAAAAAAAGAACAACCAATAAATTATATACTGTATTTTAAAATATTTTAAATAGGTTCACTTACTTTCCTAAATATGTACGACATAAGAGAAGCTCGAACTTTGAAAGTGATGATATACGCGGTCATTACCGTATGCGTAACAAAAATCGCTTCTAAATAAGTAAGGAGACCCAAAAGACAAGTATACACAACGCCGTGCCAAGTCGGCTCTCCAGATGATGTAAATGTAATGAGTTTGCTAAAAAATTAAATCCTTAAAAATGTCTTTCTTTACGGAAATAAATTTATCGCGATATATTTTACTTACTCTAAGACAAATGGGCTAAGATAGGCAATGCAATCACCAGTTAGTTTATAAAACATCACCAACAGAAACTTAGGCCCAAATTCTGACACGAGTGTTTTAAATAAATACGATTTCCGGTCTGGAATACTGGTTACACTTTCGCTCATTAAAAGTGGTTTTGAACTCGGATCCTTATTTGATTTTCTTTTGTAGTTTTTGGACCTGACCCATAAGGATAATATATTAAAATAATAAATGAAAGTAATAAATCTTTAATTAATACAATAATGCGAAATTCAAACTTTTTAATAACGGAATCCAATTTTTGATCAAATCTAAAAGTAACAGCATCAGTAGTCATTGTTAATGGCAAATCTCCTAGTTCATCCACTTTAATTGGACGTTTATAACCAATTAAAGCTAATCTAAAGCATATATAATTTTTATTAAAAAGTAATTAAAATAATACAAGTAGATCTACTAACCGATCATACCAAAACAAAAATATATTGGAAATGTATGACGATTTTTCAGACTCAGTCAAAAGCTTTTTTTTAATAATACAAATTATTTTTGACATCGGCATACAAGTTTTAAAGTTAAAAAAATACTTACTTCGACTTTATACGGAGAAATTGCCAAAGTTGGACGCGCATCTGCCAACATAGATAAAACCAATTGGGCAAAAAGCAAGGGAAAACGAATCATATTTAAAATATACGTGGACTACAGTATAGAAAAATATAATTACTGTACAATAAAAACAAATTTTTTTAAAAAAAGAAAGAAATTTTACTTACTTCTTCCAATGGAAAAAATACGAGATTTGAAGTAAAAGTAAATGAATTTGAAATGCATAATATTATCCAAAAAATAGATAAAATGGACGAAGAAATTATTCCAAAATATTTGTCCAACCAAGTCAACACTAATGCTAGATCCTAAATTTGTTATAAAATTGAATAGGTATAATATAATATTGTTTTGAAATGCAATATTTAATAATTACCAAAGTACAAAACATCCAAATTGTTGAATAATCCTGCAATGTCCACGCACCCGGAAGTGCCAATTGCACAATGGCAACTATACACAATGCTAAGCATATTATCTAGAGCACACAAAAACATAACATTTAATAGTAGGCTACAATCTTAAATAATTTATACGGTATACAGTATTTAAAAAAATACCATTTTCGCTCCATTCAATATCGTCCATGGGATAGCTCTGTATGGAGAATGAAAAGTCATCCACAATTTGAACGGTGTTAATAGCCATAGAAAAGCGCACGGAAACCACACAAGAACAGTTTGTTGAAAACAGTCCGGTAAATCAGGATTTGTAGTATTCCAAATTAACGAATAATCCTAGATAAATTATAAGTAAATTACGAAATAAACAAATTCAGATAAATTGATATCGTACCCAAAACGGTTGAGAGCCGCAGACCGGCTCCCAAAACACTTCGTCAGCCGACATTATCAGAAAAAGGAAACGAACCCTTCCGATTTAGGGCGATAAAAAAATTCTGCACGGCAAATGACCTTGAGAAATAAAAATCATTGCAAGTTAAAACGTGTTTAGTCCATTGGTATTAATAATAATACTGTGTAGTGTACAGTAATAATAATTACTATGTCTACAACTCACGTGGATCAAGGCTGAAGTTGTGAAATTACGAGGATTTCATGACACAGATTGCCTGTTTCCCTGCATTTTTTTTTCCATTATACAGTAATTATAATTCCCTTACTAATTATACTGTCCTTGAATTATAGTTTTTAACAGGGTCGAGTCATTAATAATAATATTACAATATTTTTTTTAAAAAAATAATTAGCATTGGATATATGAAACAACGATATCGTCGTTACATTTGTAAGGATGTAAAATAAACCGACTATAAACAACAATCAATTAAAAATGTGAAATCTAATCGAATTTTAATCTCAATTTTTTCCAAGAACATTTTAAGGCAAAGTTTGCGCTTTTTGTCCACAGCTCAATCGTGATTGACAGCGTTTCCCCGATACGAATACCGTATACATAATAATGTTAAACACAAGATATCGTATAAAAAACTGATAACGTTGTGACCGAAAACATTGACGTTTGATTCGATCGATTGCTATCCATTGTGTCTGTTTCTTATGATCGCGAGTGAAAATAAGGAAGTAAATGCTATATTTCACATTTTAAAAAAAGGAACTACAAGTAATACGATCACCAATTATAAATCTCTACGAACCAAATAATTATGGCTTAGAAATGTAGATAAAACCAAAACCTCATTGGAGACAAATAAAAAAGGAATGTAATGAGGTGTATGGTCAATTAATGCGCATTCAATCATTATAACGTAAACGATATTTAAATTAAAATGATAAATTAAACTTTTGCTTAAACAAATTAAAAACCACTAGGCAGTTTGGTTGGAATTACTAACAATTCCGGCATCTTTAGCCATTAAATAAAATATTGAATCTTTCCGTTTCAATAACGCTTCAGGACTGTCAAATTCTTTTATCTTTCCTTGGTCCAATACGATTACCCTTTAATTAAAATTTATTTAAACATTATAAATTTTTTAAAATAAATTTATGTTAACTCACCTAGTGCTATCCATGATTGTATTTAATCGATGTGCAATTGTGAGAACGGTGCATTCCGCAAATTCTTTTCTAATAGTTGCTTGAATTAAGTCGTCGGTTTCGAGATCAACAGCAGCGGTAGCTTCGTCTAACACCAAAATCTTACTTTTTCTTAACAAAGCTCGGGCCAGGCAAATCAGCTGTCTTTGCCCGACGCTAAAATTGCGTTCAAAAGTGAGTTTAGTTGGAGAATTTCTAGAAAATTGTTGTCAACAATTATTTTACCTTAAATTATCTCCACCTTCTGTTATGTCATGCAAAAGGCCTGTCGGTAATGATGAAACAAATGTTTTTAAGTGAGACAACTCCAAAGCCTTCCACAAATCGTCATCAGAATGCTCTTCGAAAGGATCAAGATTTATTCTTAATGTGCCAGAAAATAGCACGGGGTCCTATATTAAAATTTCTCAAATTCAATTAAAATATTCTTCTAATGGAATATTATTAAATACCTGTGGGATAATTGTTAATTTTGATCGTAAATCATGGAGTCCTATGTCTGCGATGTTAATACCATCAATAACGATGGCCCCTCCAGCCGCTTCAATAATGCGAAATATGGCGAGTGTTAAGGAAGACTTTCCAGCCCCTGTGCGACCAACAATTCCCACCTGCATATAAAAGTATTAGAAACTGGCCATTTATCGTTACATTAAGTATCTTTAACCTTTTCGCCTGAGTTTATTTGGCAAGTAATTCCTCTTAAAACAAGGTCTAATCCTTCTCTATAACGCACAGTATAATCTTTGAATTGGACTACACCGTTATCCGGCCAGTGTTTTGGCGGTCTCTTTTCTTCGTTAACCCAAGATGCCTAATAAAAATATATTTTTTTATTTTTCTTTATTTAAACTTTTATGAATTAGTAAAGAAAGTTATACTTCAGTAGGCGTCACGGCGTATTCTTTCATACGCTCAACGGCCACAATATTAGTCTCCAATTCACCACTCATCCTTACCATCCAATTTAAAGTCGCAGTAACCTAAAACAATTATTACAAGAAATAAAAACGAATTCAATTTAGATTAATGAAGTGAATATCTTTAACTTACGGATATAGCATAGCTAACGGAAAGACCAACAATTCCAGCACTCATCGAATCCTTTCCAAGTACAGCAAATATCGAAGAGGCCAAAACAACTATCGCGCCAACAAATTCAAGGCGCACTGCCAACCACCTGAGAAATTAAATGATGCATAAACTAAAATTTACTTTATAATTATTAACATTTAAGTTTTTACCTATTTGCAATAACGCTGGGGAAATACGAAATTTGATTTTCATCAACCTTATATTCAGACTGCAAAATAAAATCTGCTTGTTTATTATAAGCCCGAATTGTTGATGCGCCGGTAATAGTTTCCGAAAAATGAGAGTAAATAGGAGATCTGCTGGCCGATTCTAATCGCTTCAGCTGCCTCGATGTTGCAACATAAAGTTTCTAAAAAAGTAGAAATTGTTAATAGAAATTTAATCACAAACTAAAATGAGGGTATATTAATCCATACCTGAATAAAATAATACAACAAAGATAGAGGTATAATAACAGCAATAAAAATGGGAGTGCTGATACAAATAACAACGAGAGTAGAAACGACTTGTAGCAAACACATAACCCATGAACGAATTGTCATTGGAATAGCATTGTCCACCACATCAACATCCTTTGCAAAGCGATTTACAACTCGTCCAAGTGGTGTAGTGTCAAAGAAAGACATAGGTGAATGCAAAATGTTGCCCAACATGTCATTATGCAAAATTCGACTGGCTTGAATAGCTCCAAATGCCATTGACATTGATCCCAACATAACAAAAAAGGCTAAGAGAAAGTGTTGATTATTAAAAAACTAATTTCCACATATAAAAAAAAAAAAAAGTTCAAACTGATAAAATGTATACCTTGTCCAAAACCAAATCCTCCATAAACTCCCAGTCTTAAATTTCGTAAAGATACATCTTGAGTTCCATTTTGAGGTTGGTCATTACTCCATGCACTCAGCCATAAGTTGGAGCCAATGGAGCAAGCATGAGAAAGTAAATTTAACGTCAAAGTTATGCCTACCATAGTCAATCCAACTGCTTTTATGTAATACCAGTATATAGAAAACTTTACCTATGAATAAAAGCTATTTATACGAACAACCGTAATTTGAAAAAATCATTTTATATTTACTTCTCCAGTCTCCACGGATTCTTTTTGTATTAGTTGTGCACCTTGTTTAGCTGCTCCATGATCTTCAACTTCCTGCTTTTTTATGGGTGACATTTCCAAACTTTTTCGACTTGAATCCTGCGATTTCTGAAACAAAAGCTTTGGATGTGGAATTTCACCGTCGGCAGATGCTTGACTCTTTGAACGTGAAAATTGCCTTGACAAATGCCTAATAAAATTTACACGATTAAAATAAAGAAACTTTAGCATATATAAACCTATAATAATTTTATGACAATAAAAAGTACTATCGAGTAATGTATTCATATAAAATTATAAATCATTCATATGAACTATTCTGACAAGCAAAAGAAATCCATTTCTAAAGGAATATCACAACATACTCATGCTAGAGCAAGCCGTAACTTCAAAATTATTTACTTACTGACGCTTGTCGTTCAAACTGCTAAGTTGTTTAAATCAGCAATATAATTTTTTAAAAAAATAAATTATTTTGATTAAAATAAAAATGAGATTAACAGTAAAAATTTTACAAAAATAATAAACAATTATTAAAAATAATCCTTTTAAAACTAAACTAACCTTTCTAGTTCGGGTGATCCAATGGTTGCCAATAACTCTTCTTTTAATTCTTCCAAAGCTAAAATCGAAAGTTAAAAATTTAAATTCACTAGCAAAATATAATGAATTACCTTCAACGTCTACTTCTCGATCTTCATCGCTCAAATACGTCATCAAAAAGTCAGCAAAAGCTCCCTTTTTTGCTAATAATTCTTTATAACTGCCTGCTTCAGAAACTGAACCATCGTTGAGGACCACAATAACATCAACTTGAGGTAAGTAAGTAATTCCATGTGTAACTAACATTCGCGTCTAATAAATGCAAACAAATAATATCAAAACAAATGTATTATTTTTAGAAAAAAAGTTATCTTCAACCTTTTTTTTAAGTAATCCATGCGGGCCAATAACATTTTCAAAAATATGTTTTCCTACATGCGCATCAACAGCGCTAAGAGGATCATCCAATAAATATACATCAGCATCGCAGTATACAGCTCGTGCCAAACTAACACGTTGCTTTTGCCCACCACTTAAATTTATTCCCTAAAATTAAATACCGGTATATATAAAATATAATTATCATAAAAATATTAGTTAATTCTATTTAGTTAATACCTTTTCACCAATTTCAGTTTCATCCCCAGCTGGTAACATGTCCAGATCGGATTGAAGAGCACACGATGAAATACATTGTCGATAAAGATTTTCGTCAAATGCTTTTCCGAATAAAATATTTTCCTTTAAAGTCGCGTTTTGAATCCAAGCTTGCTGAGCTACGTAAGCCACTGATCCCTAAATGATTTAAATTCGATTGCATAATTAAAATTTGCATAATCAGCTAAAATTATGTTCAAACCTTAATATTTATTCTTCCAGATATTCGATCCATTTCTCCCATGAGTGCGCTAATGAGTGATGACTTGCCACATCCGACCGGACCTACAACTGCCACTAAACTACCGTCGACAACTTGCAGATTAATATTTTTTAAGATTTCGTTCTCTCCTTTCCCCCATGAAAATGAGCCTTGGTCCACAGTTATAGGATTACCTAAATTCATATTAAATTTGTAATATAATTAAAAATTAGAATTTATTGAATATTACGCTCAAATTTATCGTGAGTGATATCGGTCTCGTCCAATTCATCATGACATAAAAAGGTGCTCATTCTTTTAAGTGACACCGAAGACTGAAAAAAATAAAAAAAAATTTAGTCATAAATAATTATTATAAAAATGTACAATCTGCTTTACCTGAACTAAAAACACAATTAACATCGGAATAAAACTCATTGGCATTCGAATTATGTTAAAAACTGTTAAAGAAACGAAAGCCTTAGAAGCGTCTAAAATATTCTTATCGTCAATAAGAACGTAAGTAGCAAACGTTGCCAATGACACCTAAAAGAATAATTTCCTGTAGCAAAATACATAACACATATTATGATAAAACAACATACTACGAACGGTGCGCACATCCACACAAATGACGTCGCTGCTCCAAGATAAGCAGCAGTTTTAAGTACAACAAGCTCTTTTCCTCGAATATCTTGTACTTGTTTTTCAAATGACGGTTCCCAGGCGTATAATTTTAAAACCTGAAAAAACAATCCCACAAACATACAACAAAATCAAAAAAATAAATATGAGTAATATAAACATAAATTACTGTACAATGTTTGCAATTTAACCTTCATGCCATTTAGAACTTCGTTCATAAGCTTCACTCTTTGATCTTTGCATTTCATCATTTTCAACTACCGGTATACAAATATAAATAAATAAAATACATGAAATGCAAACATTTTTATAAATCAAATTGCGTACCTGTAGCTTTTTTAAAAAATTAGCAAGGACGCCATTGAGTGGTATAAGTAAAATCATGAAACCTAAACCCGATAACACCGACGGTCCCAAAGTCACCCAAAGAAAATACAGCGCAATTGCAATTTGAAGTGGAGCGGACCAAATCATGTTTAAATATGGCAGTAAATCCATCAACCGTTGAGCATCAACTGACATCAAATTGACAATTTCTCCAACTGTAGATGTTTTTCTCGCAGTGTTTGAAAGAATTAAAGACTGTCCAATATAAAAATCAGTAATTATTTCTTCAAAACTTGATAAATGCGACAAAATACCTTTTTATAAATTGCCGCAATCATAGACGTACGTACATGCAGACCAAGCAAAAACATTTTATAGAAGTATTGGTTAAGAACGAGAGACTGAGCTACAGCTCCTAAAAACATTAAGGCGGCATATAAATAACCTCTCCACAAAGGTTCTCCTGAAGACACAAATTTAATAAGTAAACTAAAACACGCAAAAAAATTAATTAAATAAATTAAAAGAACTACGTGTGCATTCGCTAAAAAACTACTTACTCTAAAACCATTGGACTGACAAATGTAAGCAAATCACTAATAAGCTTTAAAAAAGCTCCATAAAAAAACGTTCCACCATAAGTTTTAAACAAGGCAAGTACAAGAGATGGTTGCCTTATTTTGGGATTAGACGGAGTAATTTCTACCTCTTGTTTTCGTGACGAATAAGAAGCTTGTGAATGAAGTGGGCGACTTCTAACAATTATATAAAAAATTTTTAAAAAATTTATATAAAACTTAAAATATATAATAATAAACCTATTAGCTTTTTGTATTTCAGCATTCCACCTCCTCTCGAATAAAGGCACTAAAGAACTGGATTTGTCATCATCCTTTAACGACCACAAGTCTTTCCTTTCAAGCGGATGTCGATAGCCATACCAAGCCAACCTTAACATTTATTTTAAAAAAATACATTAAAATCTATATGATAACCATTAAAATATAAATGTAATACCCGTCAAACCAGGAGAACAAAATTCTTGATAGGAATGAGGATTCGTCCTCGGGGCAAAGCTTCTAATAATAATTATTAGCTAAAATACTGACAAAATCGAAATTTGTTTCTCAAATGTATACCTCATCAGCATCTTTTTGTTTATATTGAGAAGGGCTGTCAGCTATGCACGACAGAGTCAACATAGCCACAATTAGCGGAAAATAAATCATATAGATAACAAATGAAAAAACGTCAACCAAAGTGAACTGCAACAAAAAAAATCTTAGAAACAATTTTCTCTTTGATAAGAAATAATTCGTCGTACCGCATCAGTAGCTTTAAGCAATAGTGATCTGTATGTAACCACGCCACAAATTACCAAAAGGAACCAAAAATTAAACATAATTCCTGATGATTGAATTCCTCGACGTTTTCCTAGAACAATTAAAACGGCGACTAACAGCTGAAAATAGAATTAAAAAACAATAAACATTTGAATTCATCGTATTTAGATTACAATACTTACAAAAGTGATAAATAATGTAAACGGCGTATAATAGCTAACATAAGGTAGTTCCCTTCCGTTATTGTTTCGGTTAACATTGTAAGACATTTCAACCAAAGTCAAAATTACTAAAGCAATTGTGATAATCTACAATAAAAAAATCACTAGTTTTTAAAAAATTTCTTATAATATTCAAAATTTACCAGTTTCGCAATATTCAACCACGTCCATGGTATTCGTCGATTCCGACTTTTTAATAAAAAATAAACTTCTAACGGCGAAAACAACCAAAGAAATGCACAAGGAATCCAAACTAATACTGTTTCCTGCAAAATGAATAGTTAAAGACAGAAAAAATTTAATCAATAAATTAAGGGGGATTGAAGGGTGACCATTTCCAATGGGGCAATTTGTTTTTGACATTTTTGTGTTCAATTTTGAAGATTT
>JAQGAZ010002913.1:0-14379 GCA_034692225.1 Polydesmus complanatus
CCGAAAATCCGGCCAATCCGATAATCCGGACGGGGTCTGGTTTTAGTTAGTCCGGATTATCGGCGCTCTACTGTACATTGTACAGTAATTCGCTGCCAATGCGCATAAATCACTTTAATGTCTTAACTTTTGTTTCTTTTTGCCAATAATTTTTCAATAACAACAATATCAAAACGCTGGCGAGAAAGGAAGGTCTTAGCTTTTCATCGCACCTAATAACCATAATTATTTTTGTTTACAGTTCTGTTTTAATGATGAATATCATTTGTGATGTGTAAATAAGTGAGCAAATAAATGATTACTGTTTTATTATAATTTTTCGTTTTCCTAGTAAACAACAAGAAATATGTCAAAAATCAGGGCCGAACTAAGCTCTTCTGGGACCCTATACAAAAATATTGTTTGAACCCTTTATATTACGAGCTTTATAATAATGTGCGTGAAATGTGCTGCCCATGCAGAATCAAGAAAATCATTTTGGCGCTTGCCCCCTCTCCCATCTTACTCATTATTTTGGGGGAAAACGTTGGCAATTAGGAAAATTAACAATAATTTTGTTTTTTTATCTTTTTGAGAAAAACCGGTTCCCTTATTGATAGTTGGTTAATTTAGAATAATATTTTTTATTATTTTTGACAAAAAAATCCTTTAACTGATGCACTTAAATTCTTTATTTATTTATTTATTTTTTTTGCGTAGTAAAGTCTGGCAACAATAATTATTATTAATTTTTTTGAATAGAATTCAAAAAGAAAGGGGAAAAAATTTAATTTAAAATGGAGAAGACATAAGTGATTTTCCAATACAAAACGTAGGATTAAATTGCAAAGTGACGTCGTAGACTATATTAAATATTTCAATATCTTCAATTTACATACCGTATTTATTTTTAACATACAATGAGGCTAACATTTATGAAGTGCCGTTGTACAGGAGTAAAATTAGGTTGAGGGTTCTTATACTGTACAACTCTTACAGCAGTATTATCCAATCGAAGAAGTAATTTGGCGAATGTATTTGAAGAAGAAAGAAAGAAAAAAAAGCTCTAAAGGAGAGAATTTTTGCATTATGAAAAGAGTGGGAAATGTGTTAAATATTAAACCTGCCATATTCCATCTGCTTCCAATCCCAGCGCAACTATCATAATAACAATAAAAGTGTAAAACGAAACGAAAGAAAATGTTGAATTTCACCTTTTCCAAATGATGGCAAATTCAAGGACAAGCGCTTAAGAAAAACAAAAAAAAGTTCCTTGAGTCAAAGACCTCCCAGAACAATCTAAACATCATCTTTTCTTTCGCCCATCAAATTAAACGAATGCGCTGCATGTTTAAATCATTTCACAGTAAACAGAAAAATAATAAATAAATAAGTAAGCAAACAGCTCCACCCACCATCCAACATCGCAGACAGGATGAGGGAGAAAAACATGCTTTTTTTTAATTCTGCATTGGTATTCAGGTGATACGACAGGGTGGGGAAAAAAGTTCAGGATAGGATTTCAATTGGCGTCACTTTAAGTCGCCAATTTAAATATGTGGGCGACCTCTTAAGTCTTAAATTTTGCTTCTATTGTAAGGCAACATTTTAAGTTAGAAGGTTTAGTTTTTAATCTCAGAACTTTGTTTTCAAAATTTAGTTGTCGGTTTTCTGATCTAATATTGAGTTCTAATATAGAAACATAGTTATTTCTTCGGTATACTGTAATATATATTTTTTTTCTTGAGATTTAATTTTTAGTTTCTATATTTAAGCTTGAAGATTTAGTTTAAAGATTGGGTTTTTAATTCTTAAGTTTAAGGTCAATTTTCTAATTTTAACGGTTATTCAACTTATTATTGACTTTAAATTTATAGTTGTCCATTTGAGCGTTCTCTCTCTCCTTATTTTAAAATCCGTCCCTGAAAAAGATGCGTTTGAAAAGATAAATAAATAATGAAGGCAAAGTGATAGGAAAAGAGAGAATGGAAATACAGGTTTGACCAGCCAAGTGTCAATGGCAGTGACACCATCAAGTGGGATGGATAAGTAGGGTGGTAGGTTGAAACCTATCAACTTGACTTTCTTTGTTATTATATTAGTAGTCTCCGGTGAATGCGAAATGGCGGTCATCTCCTACTTTCTCCTCTTCCTCGGATTTCTCGTCCGAATTTCACTGCAAAGTGACGAAAGGTAAGCGAACCCAATAACCTAATTCTCTACGCAAAATAAATAAATAAAATAAAAACGATCGTTATTTTTTATCTTTCTTTATTTATTTTTATTGCTTTATGAATTTTAATTAATGTAAATGGTTTGAAAATGAAATTTTAAAATGAAAACAATTTCCGCATTTTATTACATTCATTTAATAATAGATGTTTTGATCTTAAAATCATAAACAATTTTATTTTTAATATATGTATACCGGTATATATTTTTTGTTTATGGCAAAGTAGTAATTTCATAAATTTAAACGCAAATATTTTTATTAGAAAATGTTATTTTCGGTACCGGTAATATTTTGTTGCCACGGATATTTAAATCTTTGTTTAAGGTTTTAATTTCAGCATACACAATTTTAATATAATATATATATATATTTTTTTGTTTATGGCAAAGTAGTCTACCTGTATTTCATAAATTCAAATGCAAATATTTTTATTAGAAAAAGTTTGCTTCAGTACCGGTAATATGTCGTTGCCACGGATATTTAAATCCTTGTTTAAGGTTTTAGTTTCAACAAAAACTGTTTTAATACAGTATTTTTTTTCTGTTTTGTTGTTGTTTTATCTTTATTATGTCACAGTTTTTTTTTTATTTTATTTTGGTCACAACAACGTAAATTAGTTAGATCAACATTTATAAAATAATATGGATAGATTTTTCGCTCACAGAGTACATGTGATAGGCTACATTTTAAAGTACTGTACATGTACTGTATATCTTATTTTGTTTTGTTTAGAAAAATTTTAAGCCAGTTTCTATTAAAAAAAATTCAGTTGCATACAAGTTTTTGTAACTCGGTTACAATTTATGTTGCTAAGCAAATATTTGTGCAACACAAAAAAAAAAAAACAATATTGTGAGAAAAAAAACCTTTTTTCTTTTAGTTTGTTATTATTTTACCTAGAATGGAGTTGTATGGCTATATTAAATTAATTAGAAACTCGCAATGTTCTGTTATTTATTTATTTTTTGAAAAAAATTATATTTATCAATTTCCGGTTTTATGTTTGAATCTTTTTATTATTATTATTATTTTATCCAGAATGGAGTGGTATAGCTATATTAAATTAATTAGAAACTCGCAATGTTTTGTAATCCATGTATTTATTTATTTTTTGAAAAAAATTATATTTATCAATTTCCGGTTTTATGCTTGAATCTTTTTATTATTATTATTATTTTACCCAGAATGGAGTAGTATAGCTGTATTAAATTAATTAGAAATTTTCAATGTTCTGTTATTTATTTATTTTTTGAAAAAAATTATATTTAATAATTTCCGGTTTTTAAGCTGGAATCTTTTTTTTTATTATTATTATTATGTACCTGTATTAAAATTATTATTTTTACAACCTGGCGCCCGAAAAGGCAGGTGTTTTAAGCTTATATGATTTACCAAGAGCTTAAATCATAGAATGTTTTGTTTGATTCAAAAAAAAAAAAAGTTGTTATTAATTTAATTTTACAGTACGGTATACAGTTTCAAAGTTAAGTTAAATATTATAATAGTGATGCGGATAAAAAAAATTAAAGAAGATAATCAAGCATAAATTTTCCTTTATTACGTTACTTTTAAATATCACGTTTTCTCTTTAAAATACAGTAATATATGATTCTACAGTCTACTTAATCTCCGTCTACACTGTTATTAGTGAGATTTATGTTTCTGCTCCCAATGAAACAAATTTCAATAATAAAAAAAAAAAATTTAAAATATGCTATGATTTTTATAAGAGATGATACTTACGTAGCCTAACTATCGATAAATTATGGAATCAATAAGTTTGGAATAAATGTGAATGGCATATCTTAAGTGATTTAGCGACGCATTGTATGCTATATAACATTCCTAAAGATATTGCACGCCGTCAGAATAATATTTTACTTTGGTGCTTCTTGTGCATGTACAGTATTGTATAACGCCAGTACGAAGAGTTTTATTACACTACAGTTACTGTAGTAGTTTTCGTAAGGTTTCTTCTTTCGATTTTTATATTTTTTTTATGGAGTGCGTTTTTTTATGGATTTGAACTTGTTCTTAAATTTAAAAAAAGGGTTTATTGTTTAAGGTTTTCTTTTAACGCTACTAGTAATTTCGTGGTTTATTTAGTACCGGTATATGCGATATATAATTTTACTCATGAAAACGAGTGAACAGCATGTACAGTATGTAGACTGGCGGGTTGTAGCTCTGTGGGTATAACTTTATGAGTATAGTAGTTATCTACTGGTATCATTATTTTATTTAACTGTTTTCGCAGATGGTACAGCGTGGTGAGCGAGAACGAACTGCGCCCCAATTCCGTGTTCCGTGTGCACGTGAGCGTGTATAAAAGTGACGGCAACGCGGTCCACGTTACGGCGTTCCTGGCCTCATCCAAGGGCTTCAACGTCTCTTCATCTGCAATCTTGGATACGGCTCCTTCCGCCCAACTCCTGTCTATCCAGGTTCCACCGCTTCCGCCCACTAACAACGCCACTTTCCATCTCAAAGTAGTAGGTCAAGGCGGGGGCGTGAGCTTTTTGCATGAGAAAAAGCTTCCGGTTCACCGAGCGAGGAACTATTACGTAGAAGTTACCGTCGACAAAGATATTTATAATATCGGCGACATTGGTATGAGCTCTCACTATTCCGGCTTCCGTTTTATTCATTTTTACAAGGCGTATCGATTTGTTGTTCTTTTTATTTGTAAACCCTTCCAACGCCTTCCGGCGATGGAATAAAAACCACTTATTGTTCGTATTTTTCAGTGAAATTTAACGCCTTGATCGTGGACGATCGCATGAAAGCTATTGCTGATGGCCAATTGGTTAACGCAACTGTCTACAACGAATACAACCACGTGGTTAAGGAATGGATCAATGTTTCCACCAAAAAAGGTTTCTTTAGAATGAACAAGTTGTTATAACCATTTAAAAAATATATAAAAAAAATTAAATGTTTTGACACTGAACGCAATCCATTTAATTTTAATGCATTTTTTGCGAACAAATCTAATTTGTATCAATTATTCAAATCACAGGTTTCATGTGGGGGGAAGTGCAGTTGGATGACAAATGTCACCGCGGAGAACACCGAATTCAAGTAACTTATAAGGTAAACGCCCAAGACCTACTAGTGTTAATTTTGAGAATTAATGAGTAATTAATCCCATGATTTGTTTAGAGAGTTTCGGGCATCCGAAAGTTCTTCGTGCCCGATGAAAGTAACTATTTTCTTTTGCTAATTCAAATGATGAATTATGCTTATAATTTTGATATTCATTTTTCCGCAGCTAATAATCAATTATTTTTTGACGTTAAAATCGAGTTACCAACTGACATGCGAATTAATGCTTCGAATACGATTGTGACGGGTAGTATCAGCGCCAAGTAAGCACCGTCTTTTTTTTTAAAAAAAAAAAATTTCCTGTGAACACTATTAGCCATAATCTCACGTACACTTTTGTTTTGATTGCAGCTACAAATGTGGGAGAAAAGTGGCCGGAAGTGTGGACCTAGAGATAAAAAATATAAATTTACTCCAATGTATTCTTTCATGGAGATGTAAACGCGTACAAATATTCAAAAATATTCCGGTAAATTTGAAATATATTTTAACTTTTGGATTACTACAATTTTTATTGTCATAACTAATGTCTGGTTAAATGTTTAATGAAAATTTGAAGATTTATGGAAGTAAAAATTTTACCTTTGATTTATCCCAATTGGGCAATTGGGTGGACGTGGTGACCGTTAAAGCGAAAGTGACTGACAGATTGACAGGAAGGGTGCTGACGAAAACTGTTCAACCGTCGCTCAACAAATTTCGAAACTCCAAAATTAAAATTGGAGTCAGCCATTATTATTTTGTTCCGGAAGTGCCGCTTAAATTATACGTAAGGAATCATTAAAATATAGCTTTTTTAATTGGTTTTAAGGTTTCCTTTGAGTTTTAATGTTTACTTTTTAATTCTAAACATAAGTTTTTGGTTATTGGGTTCAGTTTTTAGTTGGGTTATTGGGTTAATTTTTAGTTTCATGACTTTGTTATTGGATTTTGGTTTACATTTTTAAATTTTAGGTGCACAATTTGGGTTTTAGGGTATTTAAATTTTAGTTCCAAGGTCTATTCTTGAGTTTAGTTTTAGTGCTGCTAAGTTCCAAGATTTTGTTCTTATTTTTAACAGTTATGTTTTACTTGAACCGATGATGAAATGATGTTTTTTTTTCTTGTAATTTAGATATCTCACCGAAACGACTCTAAAATCAACCAAGCTTCGGCTAAAAACGGAACTAACCTAGTTCTTAGCGTTTCCTATTTGTTGGATGAAAAAATCAACGTTTCTTCTCATTATATACAGAAAACATTTAACTACACTTTGTTAAAGGACCAACGCATTTACGTAAACGTAACGCCACCAAAATACACCAACCAAGTGATTCTGCAGGTAATCTACTTTCATTATTAAATTTGTTTAAGTTATTTTGAAATCTGCTTCCGGTTTTTTATGTTTTCATCAGACTCTGAAGTTTCTTCATAAGTCATTGCGAAAACACTTTTGGTATTTTCTTTAACGAATTCCATTACCGTATCTTTTGAAAATAAATATTATCATAAACATATTTTGTGAAATGAAAAACCCGGAAATTGTTTTATAAAAAAAAAAAAAATACGGTACTTCATGCAGGACCGGATATAGAAAATGTTTGTTAAAAGCAGGCTTAAATCGGGTCACTAGAGATTTCAAATGGAAACTTAAAATATTATAATATACAGGCAGCTGAAGTGAGCTATTTAATGCAGGGAAGACTTCGATATATAGACGTCACTATTACGAAATTCTCAATACAATGGAAATTTCGTAATGCAATTTTAGTACTGGAGTAGTATAACAAACAACGGCGCTTTAAAATAATATTTTTTTTTAGTTTAATACTATAAAAATATTTACAGTATAGTTTTTGTAGGGAAATTTTACTGGTTTTTTATCACGATTTTTAAAGAAAACTAAAATGATTGTTTTGTTTTTTTTTTTGTATTAAAAAGTGAGAATTTAATATTACAATAGGCCAATTGTAGTATTATTTATTTCCCTATAGATTTTAAGTATACTGTACATGAATTTTTCATTTAAACGAATTTGTTATACAACGTATTTTAGTGATACTTTTTATCATGTATTATAGGCGTTTTAGCAAAACAAAATAATTTTGGTTTTTTTGAAATTTAGTTAAATTAACTCACTAACTTGAGATTGGCTGCGTTAATTACGAGTATTATCATCAACTATTATTATTACTCTAACCGGGTTTATACTGTAACAAGTACAGCTAGATCTTAATCGGAATTGGATCGTTTTATTCTGGCAACCGCTCCGTTTAAAAAGTGTTATTTTATAACTCATTTAACTTTATTTTGCCAGGTTAGATTTTTTAAAAAATTTATTAAGTGGTAGAAACTGACACCGTGCATCAGAATCATTATATTATTGCAGTTTACTGTAGCCTTGCAAACTTTTACGATAACTTCTGCGAGTAATGCTAATTCCATTTCAATCTATTCTATACTCCACTACGAAATTTTACCATAAATGGAATCTTTTTGCATCAATATTTAAATTTCGAATTGTGCAAACGCAAGTTTAAAACGTCTACCGCAGTTATAATTTAGTATTAATCATATTTTTCCATTTATTATTTATTCAATACTTTGCTAATTTGTTAATAAATTGCTTATTATTTTTTAATCTCATTTAGATCAACGAGAAGAAAACAGTTGTTCAAAGAGTGACTTTAGAAAAATCACCTTACAACATAAAAGATCATGAGATAAGCATCGTGGTGGATGACGCCAGAGTCAAAGTATATATATTTTTTTTAATATTTTATTTTGAAAGATTAGTCTCTATTCTTATTTTTAACTATTATTACAGGTCGGAACGAACGTAACCGCAGATATTTACACTTCTGGAAACATTAATTTTATTTCATATGACGTAAGTAAAAAAATGTTAATACATTATACAAAAACTTTTATAATAACTTGCGAAGGCCTAAAAAACACTAACTAAATTTTGTAAAATATTAACCAAATTTCGAAAGAAAACATCTTTAAATTAGTGGTCCGCACTAGCAAAAGCTTTAAAAATACTATATAATAATAATTAATAATCTAATAATAAAATTTATCAGTTAAAAAACTAATTATTAAATTAAAATTTCCATTTATGCGAGAGTTCTAATCGCGTACGATACTTCTAAATGTTTTAACAAATTAAAATATTATAATGGAAAACTAAAGTAAATATGAATAATTTAATTTGCGTACAATAAATAAAATTTCAATCTTCTATAATGTTATTCCAGGTCTAGACATATTTTTGATAATAGACATATTTCTCATTTAATTAAGCGTTAAATTTTTGTAATTGATTGTGCCAATCTGTGAAACAACGAATTTTTTTTTTGAACGAATGAACAGTTAAAAAGTAATGCATTAAATCGATTAAGTTACATTTCATCGTTGGAAGAGCAACACCACTTTTTTAAATTTTTTAAGCATTTTTTTATGTGGTTAAAGTATATTTAATTAAATGCATATAAATAAACGTTAACCTTATTAAAAAAGACGTCATTTAAAAGAACTGCACGACCTAGTTGAATTGCGCAAAAAAATATGTGGGGTTATCTTCCATCGACGATTTCATTACAAGTGCTCAATATCAAAAATATAGAACCAACGAAAAAAATACGTCATTAAATTTTATGTATGCGTAAAACAAACGAGAGTATAAAAATCGTTACCGGAAATTAAACTTTGATTTGCGTACATGTGAAAATGTAACGCAAAAAATCAATTTGCGCAAATGGAAGATTTAGTTGGAGATTAAAATTAACTTTGGGATACGGTAAACCAAAGTGAATTAAGATAAATTCTTCATTTGCGCGAAAATTACTTTCCCTACATATGGACTAATAATATTAATTATTAAGTGTAAAATTATCGAGAAAAAGAAAATTTCCGAAAAAAACTAATTTCATTTGCGTGATTTATAAATAGATACGGGATGAAAATTCAATTACATCTACACTTGCATGCATATAAGACTCGCGCAAATAGAGACCTGAATGTTGTTTGATTTAGAATAAAACAAGAAACTTGGTTGAATGAAATAATTACCGTGCCGTATTTTTTCAATGATTTATGATTTAAATTATGGCCTTAAAGCTGCACTATTATCCTTTTGTAAATGGCCCAGATATATTTTCATGTAAATCCTTCAATCAGCACTTTTTTAAACTACTTATTTAATAAAATGCATTAATAATATTTACTTGGCAGATAATCTCGTTGCGTTCGAAAGCCATCAAAAACTACGGTAGCTTAGCCATCTCGGGAAAAGGACCTCACCGAATCCAGTTTCCAGTGAACGAGGACTTGGTGACGTATTTTCACCTGATTGTGTACGGAGTAAGCGAGGACGGAGTGTTAGCTGCAGATCAGCGCTTGTTCAACACCCAAGAAATTCATCCGTTCAAAGTAAAACTGCGCAGCCACAAACGATGTTTAATAATATAAAAATGTATGGAATTTGATCAGATGAAGTTGACTTTGGATCCACCATCTCCAGTTTTGCCCGGATCGGAAGTCAACGTGACCATTGAATCGAAGGCCAACTCTTTTGTTTTCCTCAAAGCGGCGGATGTGGTGGTTCAAAATAAACTGCAACTTCTCACAAATGATGCTTTGGTAAGACAACTCATATTCCAAGTAAATTATTGATTGCATTGATCGATTAACATTATTTATGTACGATAATAATTATTAAAGGTTTTAAGAAACTAAGTTAAAGTTTTAAGTTAATTACCGGTATAGTAACCTTTGGTGTAACTTTGTTTTAATTTTTGGAAGTAGAAATAATATAAAATTAATTTTTCTTTCCCATTTGTTCAGTTAAAGAATTGGGATCTGGAATGGCAGAATAGAGTGGAAGCGTCCGGTTTGGTTCTTAAAGAGGTTCAGTTTGCCACGACATCTTCTTTAGGCTTCTATTTCAACCGAAATCAATTATTTCAGGTAAATCGGGATTAATCATTCCGTATAATATTCGTTTCTATTCCGTTTGTTTGTTTTCCGTTTCAGTATCTCTCGCTAAACATTTTCACCAATGCAGATCACGACATTCCGGAAGGAAACCCGGAGGATCTCCTCTACCGCACTCCATCCGCCCCCGTACTAACGGAAGGTAAGTCCACTTTCATTCTAACAGACAAAAGGGTATTTTAGCTTAAGATAAACTACTTAATATGTGTATGATTTTTTATTTATTACGATGTTTTATGCAGCGTTTAGCACTGTCCGAAGGGATTTTTCTACTCTCTGGTTATGGAAAAATTTCACTATTGGGTAAGTCCAATTCATTAGTTTAATACTGTACTAGTGTTATAGAGGTTTTGCAAAACAAAAAATGTTCCCAGTGACCTAGTTTTATTTAATTTTAATTTCACACTAATATGAGTTTGTTTAACCATGCGACAAATCTACATTGTTGCTTTAAGAAAAGAAGATTAAAAGACACACTTTTACGATTTTATTATGTTGTAAGTTGGCGCGATGAGAAAAGGTTTATGAGGAAAACCCTTTATTGTTTACCTCGGTTAGTACGGCTTCGATCAGTGCAGTTTCACTATAGTGTAGTTTGAAAAACTAAAAAAAAACTCCTTAATTTTCCGGCTGTGCCTCGATTTTAATTTCTTATGGGGTTCAAACAGTACGGGATATTGGGGGACCAGATTACCCGCTCTTTAGCGAGATTTAGCTGCACTTTTTTGTTTTTCTGTTCTGTGGCATTTTATTTACACATTCATAGTTTATTAAATAGCGGTATCCACGTTGGAGGTTTAATTTTTCGTTGAAACCCTTAATTATCTTCAACGATATGCTTTCGACCTAGATGGAAAATTGAATTACGGAATTATTTATTCCGCATACTAAATATTGAGTGGAACATTGAATTATTAAGATTTTATCTAAACAAATCAAATTATTTTTGAAAGACCAACGCTTTACAACGTTAATTGGACCACATAAATTAACTTTTATTTTATATTGGAGTTCCTCATAATATGCCTGGCTCGGTATTAAGTAAAATCTTCGATAGACTTTTTAGTGTTTGCCCCGAAAGCTTCATATCAATTTGCGTAACAATCTAATTTTGAATTGTATTGTATTAATTAGGCAAGAAGGAAGCGTTAGTTTTACTACCAAAGTTCCGGAGCGCGTTTCCGTTTGGGCCACGCAATTGTACGGTGTGGACAACGACTCCGGTCTCAGCGTCTCGCAAGGCATCAACGTAAGGATTAAAGAACGTCTACTTGAAGTTATTGAAACGTTAAATTCACTGGTTATTCAATTTTTTTAGATTAGAGTGGACAAACCGTTGGTCGCATTCATTGATTTTCCGCCTCGTTTGGTGCGCGGAGAAGCGGTTCTCATCCGAGTGCTAGTCTTCCAAGATGCGTCATACCCGGTAATTCAATCACTACCGGTACCCCTCTTTCTACCACTTATCCCTAAAGGCTATCTACGACATTTCAATTGAAAATATGTTCACCGAAAACATAGTATTTCCATTAAGTTGCAGTGGGACATAAAATATTTTTCGGTGCACTCGATGATTAAAAGGATGCGCCTGGAATCAAATTTCGTTCGGTTAATACAGTACAATATCTTTAATATTGATATTGTTATGTAACTGCAAAAACATTTTTTAAAAATAGAATGCAACGTAGGGGAATAATATTTTAAGTGGCATCATCAACAGTGGAGTGTTATTAAAATGTAGCCTATCTTTTGTGATTAAAATGCTACTAATCAAAATAATTTAAAATTGTTTTGATAACCCGCCACTGTTGAAGCAACCCCGCTGCAACTAATAAATGATCGATTGGGCCCCATTTAAGGGTTTGATTATCGTAGCTCAGATTTTTTTATTTTTATATTAGTTATAGTACATGTACAGTATTTATATTGGGAATTTCTAATTTATTTCTAATTTTTAGGTGAACGTTACCATTTTCACTGAAAATCAACGATTTCAAATTCTTGACGAAGACTCTCACAAGGTTTTAAGCAACAATAATTTAACCAAAGAAGTTGAGGTAAGTCTTTGTAGCTATGTAATTAACTTGTTTACCAATGTAGGGCCGCAAAAAAACTTAATCCGGCACTGCTATTTAAACGGTATTTTAGTTTACTACGGTAAAACCCTACGGGCGAACTTCTTTCTCAAAAAGCAACTTTAATATTCTCAAACTATACAGAACCGTAGAACCCCAAAGTATAAATTTAGTATTCTAAAACGCTTCTTTAAGGCATGTAGCGAACACTAAACAGCATTTTAGCATAACCCTGGATTTTTTTGGTGACTACTGTAGGCTACTATGATAAGTGAATTTATTTTCGTTTTATTTCGTCATTATTCAGACAATTTTGAGATCAGTAAATGATCTAAGGAAAATATAATTAGACCTATACTTTGTATTAATATAGAAAACAAAAATATCTAAAGCGAAAGTCCGACGTATCGTCGCCGATGATTACGAAGCCCTCTAATGACACCACGTCTTAAAAAAAGTTAACGTAGCCTACATTTCGCTACTGCAGAATTCTTAGAAGTTGTTGATTTACATGACTGTATAAAACTATTAGCAAAGCTGACGCCAGATTTCCGATTTGGTTATCTGGCCTGTTGCTTAACCTGTTGCTTCTCATTAAGCCAAGTTATAAATTTACCGTATTCACGAAAACCAAAAATTAATATTGTTTGTTAATTTTTCATATTTTAAATGCATGTATAATTTATTAAACGAATTTGTGCAGCCAGCGGAAGATACTTTGAGTGTGGCGGTTCCGTTCCTGCTGTCTCCTCTGTTTACTGGACCGATGGATATCAAAGTGAGCGTGTCAAACGACGACGAAGGCGAAGAAGACTCCATCGTGCAGACTATTCTTATTAAAGATCAATCTAATAAACTGCATCCAATCATCTACGACGCCAAGGACGCCGGACGATTTGGAGAAGAGTCCTGCACTCAACCCTCGGTCAAAGTATTAACGATTTTCAGGTTGATTAAATTATTTGCTAATTTTATTTTTTTAAAGGTCACTTCTGACTTAAAGTACAGACAGAACGAAAAACTCAACATCTCGTTCCAGGTCAACTCTATGAACGACGAGGACGGAAATTTACGCGTCAACGCATGCGTCAAGTAAGAGACAATCGAGACAACTTTCGTTTATTTTTTCTTTAGTGATAAAAGTTAAAAATAAGTGTATTTTATTTTTGCATTTGCTTAAAATTTTGTTTAGGTGCTAAGTAAAAATAGTATTTATTTTAAATTTAATGAAGGTGCTGCACCTTTAGTGAACGAAAGTCAAAATAATTAAAATTGTAACGAAACCAGGGGGGAAAATAAATAATTAGTTCGAGAAATAACATTAAACATTTTCATGAAATTTGGTTACTCTATTTAACTTTCAGATACATTCAGAAAGAAGAAGCTGATTTGATTCTCGAAATAGATTTACCTTCCGGCTTTGAGTTTTCTCCTCCGCTGTTCGAAGACGGAAATTCCACGATAACTCCCGCCTCTCACCACTCAACCACCGATTACGAGATTATCAACAATAACAGCCGATTGCGCTACTATTTCAAAAAGGTTTTTCTTAATAATAATTAATTATTTTTGATGAAAATTTGAAGAGGCTGTTCGTTTCTACTTTAGGTTCCGGATCAGTTCCTGTGCCTGTCTGTCATGGCCAAACGTATATTCACCGTCTACAATCTCCAACCGGCGAAGGTTACGGCTTACACTTCCTTCAACCTCCAAACTGGTAAGTTATTACCGGTAAAAACAGAAAACTTTATTTTTTTTTATTTTAACTACGGTATTTTTCTTTTTAAGCTAAGCGAGCTCGAGTTTACTATCGGGCACCATCTTTCGAAACTATCTAAAGTTGGTCTCATCAAAGTTCTAGCCCGGGTCTTATTCTTACACTTATTTTTTAAAACTTTTTTTAATAAAACTTTTTTTTTTTTCATTGCAAGTAGCATTTTTTTTTAACGATGCATAGTTTCAAATGTTAGATTTCTTTAAAAAAAAAAAGGGGGGGGGGGGGGGGGGGGG
>JAQGAZ010002914.1:0-14372 GCA_034692225.1 Polydesmus complanatus
GTGATGGTGGTGTATTTAGAAATTCCCGTTTAGGAACAATGTTGTTTGAAAATAGGCTTGATATACCTCCACCTGCACTTCTTGGCAAGTCTAATATTGTGCTTCCTTATGTTATGATAGGTGATGAAGCATTTCCCTTACACAACAATATTATGCTACCTTTTCCTGGGCCACAATTAATTAATAATGATGCAAATAAAATTTACAATTACAGGCACAGCCGTGCTCGAAGAACTGTAGAGTTCTTTTGGTATTTTAGCAAAAAAATTTCGCATTTTTTCCCAAAAACTACAAGTCTTACCAGAACATGTTGATACATTAGTTCTGGCAACAACATGCTTGCACAATTTTTTGAAAGGAGATGATGAAAACTTATGGCAACCAGGAGAACTTGAAATTGAGGAAGAATTCTATGGCCTGCGACCTTTACATAACACTGGAGAAAATTATGCACTCGATGCCTTTGAGATTCGAGATGGTTTCAAATGGTATTTCACCTCAACCGATGGTCAAGTACCATGGCAAAAAGATATGATTGACATTAACCGAATTGTTTAAAAAAATATAAATGTGGTTGCCTTTAATTTTTTTTTACCATGGTAATTGTTAAAAAGTTTCGACTTTTCCACTTGCCAAGAATGTTCAATAAAAGCATTTAAAATAATAATAAAAATAAAAATTTTTTATATTAATTTTAACTGAATATAATCGGCGATTTTAAGTGTTTTAAAAATGAGTTTTGGATAAAATAAAACAGCGATTTTTAATTGAATATTAACGGCGATTTTAGAAAATGAATTTTGGATAAGATAAACGGCGATTTTTTATTATAATTTTAACTGATTATGTACAGCGATTTTATTTGAGTAGAAAATGAATTTTGGATGAGATAAATGGCGGTTTTTTATATTAATTTTCACTTATTATTTACGGCGATTTTAGGTGTGTTAAAAACGACTTTTGGATCATATAAACGGCAATTTTTAACAGTAAATTTACGGCGATTTTAGAAAATGAGTTTTGGATGAGATTAACGGCGATTTTTTATATTAATTTTCACTAAATATTTACGGCAATTTTATTTGTGTAGAAAACGAATTTTGGATGAGATAAATGGCGATTTTTTATTATAATTTTAACTGAGTATTTACGGCGATTTTAGTTGTGTTAAAAATGAGTTTTGGATGAGATAAACGGCGATTTTTTATATTTATTTTAACTGAATATTTACGGCGATTTTAGGTGTGTTAAAAATGAGTTTTGGATCAAATAAACGGCAATTTTTAACTGTAAATTTACGGCGATTTTAGAAAATGAGTTTTGGATGAGATTAACGGCGATTTTTTATATTAATTTTAACTGAATATAATCGGCGATTTTAAGTGTTTTAAAAATGAGTTTTGGATAAAATAAAACAGCAATTTTTAATTGAATATTAACGGCGATTTTAGAAAATGAGTTTTGGATGAGATAAACGGCGATTTTTAATAAAATATTATCGGCGATTTGTTACAACAAAGTACCCAATAATAAAAAAAAATTACAAAAGTTTTATTTGGAAAAAAAATACTCTAAAATACTTTTCTCAAAAAAAAAAAAATGTTTGCACCAACAACAATACAAAAATTACACAAAAATTTATCTAAAGTTGCATTGCATTTTTAATCAAAGTTAATTAAATTTTCTATCTATCTTATTTCATTTTAAAAATATATTTTGTTGCCTGGTGCAAATACTATTCCCTGAATATAAGATTCAAAAAAAAAAAAATAAGCAAAGATTAAATTTATTTGTAACCAAAACTATTGATAGTGGCTATAGTTTAGTGGTTGCATTGAATCCTGAGAACAATGGGATGAAGCTGTTGGGCTGTATTGTGTTGGTGAAGTTGAATGGTGTCTTCTGTGATAGCTTAATGTTGGTGAATCAAGAGATGTGTAAATCTCTGATGAAGAAGACAATGATGATGGAGCTTGAGGAGAAAATAATGGAAGCTGGTTAGGCTGTGGAGTGGTTTGTGGCATGCTCTCCATGACTTTTCTTGTCTCAAATTTTGAAAGTACAGCTGATAGTTCTACTTTAGCTTCAGCTTGCATTAAGGGACTAAAAGTTCTAACTATGTCCTCAGCTGCTTTAAAATAAGAAGTCAGGTGATCACATGGTGTCTTTGCAGTTAAGTGTTTTTGCTGTTCTTTTTTTTTCAAAATAAATATCCAGCAAATTGGAACTAGGATGGTCTTTGTTCTGCACTCTCTTTCTTTTTCCTAAAGTTTTTGATGAGGTTTGCATAACTGATGAGAGCTCCTCTCCATTACCATTGTCTTCCACAACCAAATTAGTATCTCCCATTTCATCATGTTGGTTGTCCAGGTTCCCTAACTGAGCTCTATCTTCATTGAGAAAATCACTAATAAATGAAATTTGTTGTTCATATTTCCAGGATCTTATATTATTTGTAGCTTGGCCACTTGTTGTTTTTAGTCTTTTTAAATGCTTTCTGTATGCATCTCTCAAACGAGTCCATCGCAGTTTCAAAGTCTCTCCTTAAAAAAGGAATTTAATTTAAGGAAAAAGATAAATTAAATTTACCACTTTTATATTTTTTTTAAAAAAAAAAACCCAAAAGTTTTGGAAAAGTCAGGAAAAAATTTGAAATGTTTATAAAATTTTTAAACTACAGTAATTCATTTAGTAAGTAAAAATAAGCAAATTTAGTTAAATAAACTATAATTATATACATATCTGACCTGATTCATTTAGTTGTTGCCCAATCTCTTCTAATGCTTGCTCCTTCATAACAATATTTTTATAGTTCTTATGACTAAGATCATATAAAATTGGGTATTGTTGAACACAATTAATAATTTTTTCATCAAGAGACATTGTAGAAAACACAGAAAAACAATATCCAAAACACTGTTGATATGCTATTACTCAAAGCATGTGCTGCACCCAGTACAGTTAATGACATTCCATAAAAGTCACGCATGCGCAAAGGAGAGGAGCTCCCCTCCCTTCCCCCTCGTGCATGCGTGAAAGCTTTTGCCATCACCAAAATATACTTTTCAAGAAATCGTGGCAAGGCGAAAGGGGAGAAAGAAGGTCAAGCAAAGGCGATGCGAAGGCAGTGTGGGGATTCCAATTGGAATACAGGCATTTCAATTTTGTCCTTGGCGAATGGACGGCATGGCAAGAGCGCGGCGATTGCGCGGCGAATCCGGTGTGGGAAGTCGCTTATCTGACAATTATTAGAACTGTTGATGAAAATGTATGTACATTTACAGGGTGGTCTTCTCAGCTTCATTATAGTACATCTTCTTTCAGCCATTTTAATAAACCTTTACAGAATAATTAAATACAAATAAATAAAACTACCTGCTTGTGTGTGTATTCATCACTATTTCTTATAACAACCATATTTATCTCTTTTAATCACAAAATGACTAGTTTAATTCACCTAGTAATAAACAAAAAAATACATTTTCAGATTATTGTGTATATTAATCAATTTTAAACAAAATAATTATACCTTCCCATTTTAATTCTGCAGCCATAGATCTTAGCCTAAATTACAACATGCAAAAAATCCATAAACATTGCCATGACCTTTACTGTTCTATTCATCATCTTTGCTAGAATGAAATAAAAATAAACAAATAATCAGTAAAAATTGAAATACATATTACATTCATAACTTATCTGATAATGGACCATAAACAATTTCAAATCAATAATAACATAACTACCTCATAATTATTGTGCTTGCATCATTCAACGTTCACTTCTTTAATAAACTTTCACGGAAATTGTAAACGCTTTGCTGCATGCGTCACCATCAAATTAAAATGGAGCGCCTTTACAAATTCATTGCTGCTACTTATGCCCCATTGCAGTTTTTTTACAAATGTCGTGGAAGCAGTGACGAAATTCCGGGTTGGTGAAATAAAAGTTTGTAAAATATACAGACTTCCAAGTATACTCATCCATTTTGTGAAATGTTTGGAGATGGGAAGCATAAAAATGACAAAGGAGATGATGGCAAACCCGAAAATAAGAGAAGATGTACAGTAAGCGAGAGTGAGCATACGAATCAGTCAGCAGTTTGACCTAGCAATCTGGCTCTTGATGTTCCACTTCAATGAGCCATTGTGAGCAATTATTTACTCACAGCTGAAGCGGCAAGAGATGTTCCAGGGCAGGGAATGTGCGTGAAAAAGCTACCAGCTACCGTGGCTATCCGTCACGTCCAGCACTTTTGTGGAAAATGAGATGGCTATGCAAGACGAGGATGAAAGATCGAAAGAATCTGCAAGAAAAGACAAACTAAACAAAAGAAAAAGAAGAAAAAGAAAAGTAGTTCTTCAAGTACGGTCAGTGGGGGAGCCCGGGAAAGCCCGGGAAAGCCAAACATCAACCATAGAAATGGTGCAAACACTGCCAATGCCTTCATCTGACTTTCAGCTATGGTCACCAATAGGTATTGGTCTCGCCGTTTCAGGTGCTATTCGCGATTACATGCAGGGGCAATTTAAACCACCATCTGTGGGGAATTCTCCACTACCTCCCTCTACTCCACCTGGATTACCAAGGATCATCACTGAGCAACTCAAATGAGAATTACAAGTCTGGGTGGATGCCAACTTATTCCCAGAGTGGATCGACGGTATCTACAGATTGGAAATAGTTCCAGATCATCTGCTGATTCCGCAGGATCCACTACTACCAGCATTAGAAAGTGTGGACGAGGAATTTGAGATGGTGCAGCAGGTGGGTGACCAAAATTTAAATGTCAATGTTCTGCCAGTTGCAGGTTCAAGTGGAAGCTACGACTATGCAAGTACGAGGCGTATCCATAAAGTAACTTTAATCGATTTTTATTTATTTTTTTGAAAACTTTTATTTAAAATTAAATGATAGGGTTTTGTTGATAAATATGTCAGCTACTTTTTCATGTATTTGTATTTCCGTTTTAGGCAGGTTTTAAGCCGATTGAAAGGGTTTTTGATACCCTCCTCAAAGAATTTTCCCACCGCCTTCTTTCACTACTTGTTTCACCTCCTTGGTGGTTAAAATTTATTTTTTTTATTCATTTAAGTCTTTATGAAGGTGAAAAAATAAAATTCTTACAGCCCCAAGTCAGGGGAGGCGCGCGGAGCGGTTCAAAATGACCCAACCAAAAAATTCCTGGTGCGCCTGGTGAAAAATTCCATAGGCAGGCAGACGCCTAGAGCGGTGCGCGGCGGGATTTGTTCTCGTCATCTTTTACACAAATGGACAGTACAGGGCGAGTTTTTTTGCTACCGAGGTCCCCTAGAGGTCTTTGTGTTCAGGAGAACCCCCACTAAAAGACAGTGTTGTAAACTTATGCAAAAAAAATTCGTAAACTCCGAGCTAGCACCATTAAAGTTACTTTATGGATACGCCTCGTATTTGCCATCCTCCAGCACAACCAACTCATGACTCGGGGTTAGGATTGAAAGTTCATCCTGATGCAAGTCCACCACCGCTAAATCTACATGAGGATCTTCCACCGCCACCACAAGGATTTGAGTATCGCATGTTTCGAGAAGTTATTCCAGCACTGGCTCATAATTTTGGGAAACCAGAGCCAATGGAGGAAGAGATTCGGGAACAACAGAATTTTGGAGGTTTCCAATATATATCGAGTTGAAATCGTCCGCTCCAAGAAGCCAGATGGTGAATAATTAGTAGGTTATAAAACATTATTATATCTATTATATTTTAGTACTAAGCTTTCTTTTAAATACAGTAAAACCCGGATTTAACGCTCTTCAATGGACCGCATTTAATTAGCGTTAAATGCGGGAAAGCGCTATTGCCGGGAAAATCTTTTTTTTTTTTTTTTCAAAATTTTCAACATTTTTACAAAACATATTTTTTTATTTTAAAACGCTTAATTAATGCAACACATGCATGTGTTGAAACATGCATTGAAACAGGAGATTTCAAGGACACAATACGATATTGTTTTTAATTTGTAAACAGTTTTCCCTTTAAAACTTTAAAACTTTTTCCTTTTTTTTTGAGCTAAATTTTTTTTACCTTTTATTTCTCAGAGCGTTATAACCAGACATAAAATGCAGCGTTTTCTTCTCAAGGGACCAAAAAATATCGCGCTAAATGCGGGATAGCGTTAAATCCAAGCGCGTTTTAAGCGGAGTTTTTTTTAAACATTAACTTCAATGGGGTTGAAAAGGGACCGGAGAAAAAGCGCATAAAAACCGGGATAGCGCTATATCCGGGAGCGTTGTATACGAGTTTTAAAGTATTTTACTATTTACTTATCTTAAATGCTTTTACATAGTAATACCTAATTATCGTTACACATTAACTATTTACTCTTTAATTAAGCAAAAATATTAATTCATTATTTTCTTTTTCACCCCTAATGGTAGCTTCAGGGGGAGGGGGGGATTAGAGTAGGCGTTTTGCATTGCGCTCATTCAGGTGCCATATTATTACAAGAGCAAATTCCTTAAAGATGATTCATAATAAAATAAATATTTAATCATTTATTCTTATGCCACATACATTAATTGTCACCAATAGTCTGCTAAATCTAATGTTGCGCTTCAATTATGCCACTTTATTGCGCCATGTTACGTATTAATTAGAGTATACATATATACTCGATTCGCTCATTCTAGAGCAGATTTCTTATTTATTTGAAAATGTAGTTTTGATGTGCACAGTGTTATTCAAAAGTTGTTAAACATAAAAAAATCTATTTTTCCACATAACACTTTTAATTAAACTGTGTTCTCTTATAAACCTAACTTGTGTTGTGTTGACTTAATTTCGCTCGCCAGAAATACCGTAATGAGTAGGAATGGATACAACAGTTCATCTCAAGGTAAGAGATTTTATTTCCTTTACATAAGTGAACAAACCAGAAGTCACTATAAAACATGTGCCCTGTGAGTGACATAAACAATTATGGTCATCAAAAGACACTTACATGGTGTGAAGACATTTGCAAGCTGTCATTTTTCCTGAGAAGTATTGCGCAAAGAATCCAACTCCTTGTCAACATCCGACCATTCCCTTCATAGATGTGGGTCAACCTTTGCCACCATGTGTCCCTCATGGTCAAAAAAACTCTCTAGACAATGCTGCGTACAACTACTGCAAAGCTCGTCATAAGTCTAGCGCCCTTCATTTTCTCAACTTTTTCGACCTCTTTTTCAGTGAGCAAGTTAACCCTTTTGACTGGTTGATGGAACAGTCAGAAGAAGTGTTAGCTTTGTTCATCAAAGCTTTTCAACATTCTCATCGTCCTCACCGTCTCTCGTACAACGTTGTGCATGGACAACTTGCTGACCATGCAACCAAGGCACTTATTCATACTGTCGCTCATCACCTAAAAACGCCATCAGGCTCGTCATGCTACAACAGAAGAGAATGCGTAACCTGGCATGTAACTAATTTTTCCCTTAACTTTTTCGTCGCTCGGTAATGTGCTTCAGGGGGGGTGTGGGGAATTTGTATGACCTCGCTGGTCACATGGGTTTGGTTTTGCTTATTGTTTATGTTATGAAGCCCAGCTTTATCAGTGCTTATTTACTTACCTCCTACTGTTTTAGAAGATGATTCACATGGTTTAGTTCCATTATACGAGGCATATCCATAAAGTAAGGGCTCGCAGTTTATATTTAAATGTTAGCAGGTCCGAATTCAGTTTTATGCATAGAGTGCCATCTATTGGCCATCTAAAGAACCACTGCAGTTGTTATTTTTTTTAAGTAAGCTTTGGTTTGTGGGTGAGTGTGGAAAGAAATGTCTACAAAAATCGTTTCCCCCGCCGGCTGTGAAGTGCGTGCTGTGATTCGATTTTTGTGTGCAAAAGAATTTTCACCTGCTGAAATTCATCGGGAACTGTGCCTTGTTTATGGACCTAAAGTAATGAGTAAAGGAAAAGTTAGACTGTGGTGCCGAAACTTTAAAAATGGCCGCACAAATGTGCATGACGAAAAGCGGAGTGGCAGGCCCAGTATTCAGAATGCCAAAATTGTTGAACAAGTGAACAGAAAACTGCGAAGCGATCGACGATTGACAATTAGCGCTCTGGCTAATGCATTTCCGCAATTTGGACACTCTTCCATCCACAAAATTGTTACCAAAACACTTGGATATCACAAACTGTGCGCAAAGTGGGTGCCAAAAATGCTTACTGACCAGCACAAAGAGCAAAGAATGCACAGTGGACGAGTGTTTTTGGACCGCTTACAACAAGATGGAGATGATTTGTTTTCTCATATTGTTACAGGTGATGAAACGTGGATATCATACACCAACGCCGAATCGAAGCAACAATCAATGCAGTGGCGCCATTCAAGTTCACCGAAGCCGAAAAAGTTTAAGCAAACTGCATACTCTAGTCGAAAAATGATGGCTACCGTTTTTTGGGATGAAAAGGGCATAATTTTAGTGGATTTTATGGAACGTGGATCAACAATTACAGCTAATGTGTACTGTGAAACGCTCAATAAATTAAAACGTGCAATCCAAAATCGACGACGTGGAAAATTGTCATCTGGCATAATCCTCCTTCATGACAACGCGCGCCCTCACACCGCTGCCTTAACCAAGAAAACGATTCAAAAATTTGGTTGGGAAATTTTAAATCATCCACCATATAGTCCCGACCTTGCACCTAGCGACTACTTCCTATTTTTGCATTTGAAACAGTGGCTTGGTGGAAAATGCTTTAAAAGTGACGAGGAACTCAAGACTGCCATTGTCAACTGGTTTAAGTCCCAGGCGGCGAACTTCTATGCAGAGGGGTTAAAGAAACTAGTGCCGCGTTATAAAAAATGTTTAGAACTGAATGGTGACTATGTGGAAAAGTAAGCTAGATATATAGTAAAATAAAACTAAAAAAAAAAAAATTTTTTTTTTGAGTGAATTTTTTTAACGGCCAAAGGGCCCTTACTTTACGGATATGCCTCGTACTTTAATTTACTTTTTATTAGTGCTAATAAAAATATTGTCAGTCTACTTGTAAGCCAGTAGCAGTTAAGATGTAAATCTTTTACTCTATAATAAATTACTTTGCATTTCAACTCAATGTGTGGTTAGTGTTATTTTCGAATCTTAAACCTAAAGGGGTTTAAGAACAATTTGGTTCGCATTTATTAGTTAATAAATATTCTTTAAATAACAACAGGGAACAACAACTCAGTACAGCGAATGATAGGAGTAGTGCAGTCCTGAACCTGTAAGTAAAACTCTCCCTGTCCGAGAGAGTGCTTCCGTGCTAAAGCTCTACTCAGCAAACGAGCTCTTACACAATCTCATCCATCAATAATCGTCTGATTTTATTAAAATAATTATTGCCCCATTTGATGAGAAGGCGCTTGGTTAAGAATCGGTGTAATAAATTCTTCTCGTTTGGTCAGCAATAATTTGTCTTAAAATATCAAAATCATGTAAATAACGTTCTTTATAATCATCTGGGGTGAAGCGCCACAACTCCCAAAGCAGCTGGCAATAGTCACAATCTTCTCGTTCGATTACCATTCATTAGCATACATTCCAATAGCTATAATTTCTTATTCGGTGATTTGCTAGCTGGCAAGCGCACATATGCCCCTCCTGCACTGTTTATAGTACGAGTAACAAATGAAGTAGTAAAAAAAAACTTTTTACTTTAAATTTTCTTGAATTTGCCAAGTTCGGTAAGTGCGCAAGTGTACACTTGTAAGTGTTCATTGACCCTACTCTGTGACGTTTGTTCAAAGGTTGCACACCTTTGAACAAACGTCACAGAGTAGGGTCAAGTTTGGCCTTTGTCACAGAAAACCATAGCGAGTAGATTAAAGAATATTTAAAAAAAAAAGTATCAACGGGTAAATATCGGCTTTCGTAACAGTCTTTAATGTACCGATATTAACATGCGCCTGTCGTCGCTCTTCACCCATACTTTGAATCAACTGCCGAGCTTCATCTTCCAAACAGTTGATGCAAGCCAATTCATAGCGTCGTTCAATAGTCAATCTTTCGTCTTTCACCATTAACTCGGCCGTTCACTTATAATCTATAGTTCCGTGCATCAGGTAACAAGTTTTTTTAAAAAACATCATAACTTCTATTTTTACTATGAAAACTGCACCAAGCGACCATCTGCAATCCCTGTGGTTTGGTGAAATTTAAGAAATTGTTTGATGCACGGTTCTGGTAATGGAAGAACCTCGAGACATTGTCTTTCACATTCCCTTTGATCTCCTCCCATTCCTCCACTTATTGACCAAATTTGTCGTCATCAGGTAGACGATGTAATGATTGCGCAATTTGTGAGATAATATCGCGTTGATTCCATACAGCAGCGACCACTTTCACTCCAGCTACGGAAGATGTTGAAGCAACGGAATTTGTAGCACGAAACTCATCGCGTGTATAATACCGGTGTTTCTGCAATTAATGAATAAGTTAAACTGTATAACGACGATTATAAATAATCAATGAGCCGATTAACACAGTTCAGAGATCAAGAGGCCAGCGTTCAAAATACAGTAAAATTATTAAGTTTGATTGCTTGGAGTGGACACGGGCTTGCCGGGTGCGCGTACACCCTCTATCAAGATTTATCTACAAGCTCAACATAATTATTAAATTAATTCCAGTACACTTCTTTATTCTAGAATAATTCTTTACGCATACATTTTCTAAATAATGTTATCGATAAACTAAATAATTTACACAGTACATGTAATACCATAGTTACTACTTGATAATACTTTGCCAATTTTACTTTTCGAGAAAATTTGAGATTCAAAAGTTTGGGAACGCATATCCATTTACAAGCAGTGGTGTCGCTCTGTGAGGGCCACTCACAAATGATGGAACGCAATATTATTCTTAAAAGTAATACCGGTATTTTCTGTTGATAATCTGGAAAGATTATTTGTTAAGAAAATAATCGAAATAAAGTAATACAAATTAGTTTAAGTAATTGAAACTTATTTTCAATAGGTTAATAATATTATTTTAAACAGTTTTTACATTTGCATTCCGTAAATTATGAATGCCCCTCATTATCTGACAACACTGTCCTCGGAAGAGTCAAGCGATGATCGCTTTTCTTCGCATTTACGAGTACATTGCGAGATTGCTCTGATTAGCGGTCAGTTTGCCTGGAACTTTTGATGGGATGAAATAACCAACAACTTGCTGCTGAAGTTTGCGAATTATAAAATGTATCCATGTATTAATAAATAATTAGTAAAGTATTATCGTATATCGTATATATTATAGTATATTTTTAGACGTCTTGTTACATACCCAACTGTGTTGGACCATGCATGGAACCGTCGATTATGCGAAGACAGCCGAGTTAATGGCGAAAGACGAGAGATTGAGTGTTGAAGAACGCTTTGAATTAGCTTGCATCAACTGTTTAGAGGATGAAGCTCGTGAGTTGTTTGAAAGTATGGGCGAAGAACGAAAACAGGAGTATATAAATAAGGAAATAAATGCGTGGAGAATTAGTTACCGTTTCTTAATACGCTACTTTACCTGCACTTTAACTGGTAAAGCGGATCAGTTGATTAGCACCCTCCAACCGTTATTGCTCAGTGGATCCATTAATGAATACCTCTTCAAAGTGATGCTACGCAGTGGAAATCGAGCGACGTGCCAGTATTTTTTTAAAAAATTAAATGGGCGTGAAAAAGAACTGGTTTTAGGAGATAGTGTGGTGAATGTGTTTGGTGTTGGTATAATGGCCACTGCCGGCAACTTAGTGTATTTTTTATCACTTATGAGTGAAGAGCAACAGCGACATAAGTTTCAAATGTATTTTACCGGTATTAGTGATGTGCTAGGGTGTTTCTTAAGTTGGCCCACGCAGTCCTTATTTTTGAAAGCGGCAAAGTATCGGTGGAGCTGTCTGCACGAGCACGAGTGTGTTGTGGTGTTGAATGCTATCATCGTTAAAATCCGGCGTGGATTTCGAGATTACGACTATTCCCAGTTGTTTTGGGAGTGTTGGACTTTTACCTCGGCTGATAATAAACACTGTTTTCTCGATGATGTTTACTTTTTAGATAGCTTATTTAACACCAAACGAGAAGAATTTATTAAACTGATTCTTAACGAAGCGCCGCTGCGTCAAATATTAGCATTGTGTAATAGATTCTGTGAAATAAACCAAGCGTTATTGCGGGATAAAGGCACAGATTTTCACGACGTGTTGATGGATGAGAGTGTAATTTCTGAGGCAGCGTTGATGGAATGTAAAGAAACTGCTGCATTGAATAGCCCAAATGATAAAGAAAATGAGGAGAAACGATTGAGGAGTGAACATGTTGGTCGACTCGTAGACATCCTGATTGAAAGAAGAATATAAGAGTATCAGGTAAATAAAATATTTTCTAATGTTTATGTGAGTTGAAAAACTTTAAAAACTATTACAATTTAATCTTATTACTGTTACAGTTCCGTCATGTGTGAATGACCCTGGCTGATCAGCAATGCTGTACCATGTATATTGATCGCGTGATAAGCGATATGTGGGACGAGATGAGCGCTGAGCTTAGCTTAACATGGTGTGATCGCTCTAATCAACGGTCAATTTGTCTGGCTATTACCATGGGATACGAACGGACAACATGCATCAGAAAATGTCGACTCACGAATAATTGTGACATTTTTCAAAAATCAATATAGTAAAGTATAATTGTTAATTACTGAAAACTGGTTATCAAATACCATAGTAAAAATAATTTTAGAGTTCTAATTAACTCATAATTATTGTAGATGAACTTTGGATGATAAATGGGGTTCACAGTCACTCCAAGGAATCAAGTATCATTACCACGCAGTAACATTTTAGTTATGTTATAATAATTGTTACTATATAATTTAGTTCATTAAAAGGCGCAATACTGTACAATGCATTTCGTGCTACAATCTCCGTCGCTTCAACATCTAGTTGGAGTGAAAATAATCACGTGTTTGTGGACTCAACGTGACATTTTCACACGCATTGCAGAAGGATTAAATACATCATCTTATTACATCAGTATAGAGCAACAGATATATGGGATGGAAGAGACGGTGCAAACAAGAATAGCAGCTCTCCCTTTATCTGAACGGTCCAAAAGACAGCTCTTAAATTTTATAAAACCAGTCGGAGACCAAATCCGCAACTGGAGCAGATATAATTATGTACTTAGAAATGATTTTCCATATTTAGAAAATTTGTTACCTCACCAACTGTGTTGGAGTATGCATGGCATTGTCGATTATGCCAAAACGGCCGAGTTAATGGTGAAAGACGAAAGAATGGACGCTGAAAGACGTTATGAAATAGCTTGCATCAATTGTTTGGAGGATGAAGCTCGGCAGTTGATTAAATTTATACCCAAGGAGCGAATGCGGGAGTATAAGAACGGGATGAGAAATGCTACGAGAAGTGATCCGCACCTTAATTTGCTCGCTTTCTTTACTTGCACTCTAAGCCGTGATGTGGATCACTTGAAAAGCTATTTTCAATCTAGACTGCGAGGTGAATCGATTCATAAATACCTATTCAAAATGATGCTACCGGGTGGTAATCGAGCGACGTGCGAGTATTTCTTTGAAAAATTAAACCAACGGGAAAAAGAGGAAGCTTTTGAGGCTTGTCCGCATCTAATTAACGACTGCAAATTCTCCGATACTTTTAACTTGATGTATTATTTGTCGCGGATGAATGAAGAGCAACAGAGACGCATGTTTCGAGAGTGTACTTCAGCCTTACTCATATGTTTGTTACGTTGGCCGACGCAGTCTTTATTTATGGAAGCGGGAGAGCGTGGGTGGTGCTCAATGGACTAGTGCGGTTGTAGAATGGTTTTGGTACTCATTTTGGATACCTTGGGACGGGGTTATAAAGATTCTGACTATGCCCAGTTGTTTTGGGAGTGTTGGCGCTTAAGTCCGGCTGATTATAAACAACATTTTCTGGGTAACACTCATACTTTATACTACTTAATTTTTAGGCGAAGGAGAAGTGATTGAGGAGCCAACATGTTAGTCGACTTGTAGATATCGCGATGGAAAAAAGAATTTAAAGCAGACAAAGGTACATAAAGTTGGAGATCTAATTTACAAGTATTTTGTACTAATCAATACTTTATTTTTAGAAGTTGACATTGAAGTCTGTGATTTGACGTTTTCATTCGTTCATAATTAAGTGCCTCTGCAAACGCCTTTTTTTTTTATTATTATTAATCGTCGTGCAACCAAAATTATTAGCACAAACTTTTATTAAGAGCAATTTCAAAGCGCTCCTAGGTCTGTTCGTGTATGCTGCACCTTCAGAATTATTTGCAAATTGTGCATGAAGCTCGTTCGCTCGTGGGATGAAT
>JAQGAZ010002915.1:0-14370 GCA_034692225.1 Polydesmus complanatus
TGATCTGCTTCAACGTGAAACTCAAAGAAACGGCGCGTAAGACTTGTCGCTTGTGTGAGGGCCAATAGTAGACATTTTGAGCATATTCTATAATTTTTTATAATTTGTTTATGTTCATACACTATTAATCTCGGTATGTACCAAATTTCATTTCAATCGAATAATTTTTCACGAAGTTCAAAATTATTTTGTTGGGGCTTGGTTTTTTATGGTACACAGTGTAGATATAAAAACTCCCACATTTTCGTCTTTCTATCCCTCTCTCCACCCACTCCATTCCTCGCTCGCTCTCTCACGTTCACTCACTCAACTGTTATTCTTTCCAAGTCAACGATAATAACGTAGGGGCTCGCGGCCAATCCCACCTTCCTTGGCCGCAATGACGTCATTAAGTATCGTTTATCGGCGTCGCCAACTTAAGCTGAGCTACTGCTACTGTGTATTTGTTTATATTTCGACGGCGTCTATGGCTGCCATAGAAGGCGATAGTGTTGGTGGATTCCCGTGGATAACAATGAGGTTTAAAGACGAAAATCCTCTCTCTCTCCCTCTATACACTACACCCCTCCGAACATCATAATACAATATATATACTGTATATATAATATCCTTTTATTGCAAATCCATATCAAAATGTGTTGTCGGTGGTGGCTCCCTCTGATGAACGAAAAACATCAAACGTAAACACATAAATAAACAAAAAATGGCTACATAAGCGCGTATTCAACGATTGTCCCACCCACCCAACACGCATTCCATGTCCAAACCAAAACAAAAATCCGAAACGAGGTGGACGCGCGTTTTCTCCGCCCGAGCAAAATAGCATAATATCGACTGATTTAATTGGCTTAAAATGCTTTTTCTGATTGGATTAACGCCGAGTTTCGATGCAGTAGTAGCAGCAGCGACGACGACGACTATTGACTCGGGGCCAACTAAGCCGGATTTTAATGAATTTCGCCATTCAAAAGTCTCTCCCCCCCAGTAATATTTAATATAAAAGTCAGGCAATAGATCGAAACGAGCTCTATATTGTCTTAAATTGCCTGAAGGTTATGAAACATTAATTTCGCATTTTATATTATATCTCTCTCTCTCTCTCTCTTTCTCCTCTCTGTTTTCATTCATGCGGTTACACTGCACGTACGTGTAAAAAGCTTTACGCGCTTTCAGCTAGATTCCCACTACCCCATTCGCGTGACCTAACCGTTGAGATTGGCCAATGCAAAAATGTATATTAAAATTATATTAACCCGTAAATAGAATTAGATAATTAGCATCAAACGCCTAAAAAAACAGACTTATGATTCTCACGCTTCTATTGGTTTCTATAATCGACGTGGTGTAGCTACAATATAAATTTTCACGACCGACAAATTCAAATATTTACTGCTTTTTTTTCTTTCGATCGAGAAATATGATAAAAACGGTACCTGTTTGAAAATTGATAAATAAAAAAAAAAAAAATAAGAACCCAAATATTATAATAGAACAAAGTTTTTATCAATTTTCTTGAACATGGAATTTTTATCTTTTATTGACTGAAGCAATTTTTCCAGCTAAAAATAAAATAATAATAATAAAAAAAAGTCGACGGCTTTTGGAAAAAAAGAAAAAAAAAATCCAATATCTTTTCAACGGAATATTCTTCGTAGGCGGTAGGGGTAGCCTACTGTTAAATACAGATATCAAATTTCGATTAGAAAATTAACTAACCGAAAAATGCTTGTTGCGACAGCGTAATAAAAAATATAAAAAAAAGCACACCAGTTAATTAGCTGTTGAAAGGCAACTTCGAGTGGAATCAATCCTTAACAATACGTGCGTGACCGATCGCACGGATACAACCATGTTAAACACCACACTCGAATCGAACAAACATATTCCCCCCCCCCCCCCTCCCTCCCTCTTCTATCATCGCAACGCCCTTTATCGATGCATAATTTCCAACTGTATTATGTACACACTTTAATTCGCTTTGAAAAGCCAAAAGATAAAATAAATAAAAAAAAATCACCGCTGAGCAAATATGGAAATAGATAGCCACAAATAAATAGTACGCACCATTATCTACTGTAATTTCAATCACAAAAGCCTATAAAATATTCATTGATTTGAACGTTACAGTTTCAAATAATAAATATTAAACTTAATTTAAATGTTTTGAAGCAAAAATTCGCATGACAACGACTTGATATGATAGTTCGGAATTTGGAACGAGCAGAATTTTATACTGAAGTATTTTGTTGTCATCAGAAGACTAAATGCCGCTGTAAATTATTATGCGATTAAAATCTATGTTGAGCAAAGAAAAAGCAACGAATTTTATGATTTATTTTTGCCATAGAATTTGAAAATGTCAAAGCCAAAGCTCGCTTAACTATTATTCTGGTTCTGGATTCTAAATAGTGATTAAAAATGTATACTAAAATATTTTTAGAGAAATTGTTAACATAAAAACAAAATAAAACCGCTAAATTTGCGCGGTGTACCAAAGAAAAACGAGCCCAATTAAATTAATACCATAATCTGTTTACTAATCTATTATTATATTATTGACTTTTTAACATTTAACGGTATTATTCTGTAAACAAAAATCCTTCTTCGGCCTGAACACGCGCATTGCCTGCCACTCAATAATTGCTGCATCAATAATTATTTTAGCTTGATCAAATTTGTCCCATCACTTTATGGCGTCAATCTTTAACTTGTACATCTCATAAAATAATAATAAAATTATTTACTAGTAAAATAGTTTTAAACCCAATAATGTTGGCTATTTATTTCGCTTGTGAATGTATCTTTTTCTCCGTTCATTCATTTTCGGTACACCATGTAGAAATGTGTTATTTAAAAAAACCTTGTTTCGGTACAGTATTTCGATTGTTTGATAACTAATAAAAAGTTAAGGAATACATAAAATATCGAAAAAGATAATTCACCAACATAATTATAATTGCTATGAACGAAGAACATTTACACTAAAAAGTAGAAAATAGAGCAAATATTTATTTAGGGAAATTTCCTAAAATAATATCCTCGCCTTAGTTTAAACCCTCTTCCACTTTTTACGCACAATAATAAGCCTCCACATGAAAAAGACTTTCGTAATTCTCGCAGATTTTAGTTCAACCTAGGATCGCTAGAATATTACTATACTGACTGTGAATCTTTTTCGAGCGCCATCTAAGAAGAGAAAAACCGCCGAATATTTTCCCCCTCGCACATAAAATAAGAAGGCAAAAATAATATCGGCAATAATTTGTGTAGGCAGTACACAGTATATTATAATGGTAGCGTATAGGGAAACAATGGTTTATAGCAGGCGTGAACTATGAGCGAGAACGCTATCCGACCATCGCTTTACTCCCGAATCGACCATTTTCGTGTCAAAAATCAACTGAATATAACTCATAGCAGTCCGAGACATCCAAACAAGTAAAGCAAACAAAAAGCACCATCATCCTCTCTACCCCCAACAACAACAATACTGTAATGATAATTCTGACGTCCGTAGCTTTGCATTTCCCATCGACTCCTTGTTAACAAACACACAAAAATCTAATTGCTGCGAGTCTTTTATTTATTTATTTATTTTTTTTTTTCGCCCAACAAAATCTAATCTAGTATTAATAAAGTCCGAGAACCTCACCAAATGTTAGCATTCCGCCCCCTGCTGCTTTAATTAGAATAGCAAATGATGGACGCGAGCAACCCAACGTGTAATTATAATACATAGACGATAGCTCGTAGATAACAGTAATTAACGAAGCAGCAAATAAACACACAAAAACTCCCCAAAAAATACGCGCACAGCAGAGAGAGAAAAGATAAGAGGAAGAAGAAGCCAAATAAATAAACGCTCAAAAGGGCTGGACAAAACACCACACTTCCGCTTTTACCCACTATAATACCTAATTAGACAGATTAGATACCGGAAACGTTCTATTTTCGTCAACGCAAAAATCACCCAGGCTTATTGCACCTATTCATCACCGAGAAAGCCGTCATCATCATATCAATTCACGCACAAACATAATATACAAAAATGAACACAAGAAAAAATAAATATTATCGCCGCCATTTTGCATTTCAGAGTACGTGTGACAAACGATGGCCATTGTGGTGGGTTGCTTAGAAACTGTCATTTTCCGTTCCCCACCATTTTACATCCTCCTCCCTACCCACCCTGCATTCCCTCCGCTTCCAGCAATAGACAAAAATGTATACTGGAGGAAGAAGAAGAAGAAGAAAAAAACCCCGGCGCGTTCGGACATTGAAATATGGCATTGCAAAAGTGACAAAATAATAATAAAATTGGACATATTCATTTTTTTTATGTGTGCGAGTGCGTAATGTACGATACGAGATGTCAAAAGATTAAAATAGATTTCTAATTAGAGACTAATGTGCGCGATTCAAGCGGCGAAATAGGGCAACAAACACACACACGGAAAAAAAAACAACTTTCATTCATTTCCGTCACGCGATATGTAAATTAACCATCAACGATGTTTTTCTTGGCCTAATTTTCTTGTTGTTTTTTTTTTTTTACCTTTAACAAAGATAACTAGCGACCAATGTTTCGCACGATTATGGCTTTTTTCTCTCTCATACCCATTATTCATTAATACAAACTAATAATTAAAATAGATGTATAAAAAAATAAATAAATTAAGACTTACATGTCCGAATTGTTCGAAGTAATTTTTGACGTCTTCTAATGTGGTAGGTGCTGATAGACCACCGACGAAAATCTTCTTTGTTCGTGTTACCATCTAGGAAAAAAAAGAAATAAAAAAGGTTAAAATTGTATTTAAAAGCATTTCCGGCCAACGCAAGCTAAAGGCATTTTTAAAAAAAATGTCCCGGAGCAGCAGTTAAAGCATTTTAAATAAATTGAAAGCATTGTCACGAAGCATTATTTTTGAGTTGGTAGGAAGCTTTGCGGTCGTCCATGGTTTACTAAGGATCATCAGGTCTTAATACCTAAGCCATCAGCTCTTTTCTCTCTCTCTATCTCTTCCCATATATATCTTTCGCGCGAATCACTACATCGCCAGAGTAAACCAACCAACGTTTCGCGTTTTAAGAAGCTAATTTAACTGCATTTCTCCCTACTTAAAAACAAAAATCAAATCTTTTAAGAGAATGATAAGCGAATAAATTTAAAGCTAGACAAATTCCATCCGACTTTCGTTTAATTTTCGTAGAATTGCTGTATTTACAATGCAAAAGCTGCAAGAGCTACTTAAACCTATCAATATTATTGCCATTTAAGCGCCTGAAACTATCAAAATAAGCCATTCAACGAATCAACTTTTTACTACAAGGATTGTTTATTCAATGTTTTTCTGTTTATGAGAAACCTTTACAAATATTTATTATTTATTTATTATTATTATTTTTTTATTTTTTTTTTTCAAAAAAAAAAATTATAATTATTAAAAATTCCACCAATAATAATAATAAAAAAAATTCATATACCGGTACCAAAATGGAAATTGGCGGCTGAGTTTATAAAACTCAACCTAAACGTACTCTTCAAGATAAAAAAAAAAATCTATTTACACAAAAAAGGGTTATGTAAATAACTTCCGAAGTTTCACAACAACTATTTCCGTTTTCCTACAAAGTGTTAAAAAGTCAATCAAAACGGCAAAAACTTAAAACTCGTTCAATTTACGTCACACTAAAAGCGTTAATTTAGAACACGCATATATTTACTATTTAACGCATACAAATGATGTATAGCCTACTTGGATGTACACTTGTCAGCATAGACTAAGACAGTGCTAAAGTTAACGCTTTGACTGTAACATAGCCTAAGTAATGCTTATTTTTTTCATACAATTTCTAATATTGGCTCATAATCTCACTTCGTAATTCCAGATACCTAAAGCTATGTTGCGACTATTAAAATACATGTACTATTATGAGAAAAAGCTAACAAATTAATGGTTTTATTTGAATTTATGTGAATATTTTGACCAAAACCTAATTTTTGCTAAAGCAATAATAATTTATCATTTAGTAAAATATTAATTCCAAGTAAGATTCAAAAGCTCTAAACCCAAAGTAAAATCAATTTTAATCAATAGAGAAATATTCTACGAGTATTTATTCACAAAAATCGTATTCTTAAAATCGTTTAAAGAAAAATAGTCATTAAAAAATGATTTCATAATAAAAAATTATTGTTGCACAAAAACTAATTACCCATCGCTATAGAGTCTGTTACTGAATAATATTCTACAATTTTATTCTACTTTTTTTTATATACCGGTACCGTATATTTTTATATACCGTATTTAAAAAAAAAAGATAAAAAATGTTTGTAGTTTCTTAAACGCGTTAGTGCATTTTGATTAGTAGTGCACTTTTAAATGTCACCTTTTAAAAACATGTTCTCTGTAACATTTTGCAAACAAATTTATCCCCAAGTTTAATCGAAAAGTTGGACTTTTTTTTATTTAAACAGGGGGAAAAAAGCAGTAAGTTTGGCTATAAAGCTCTTAACCAAAGGTCACACTTGGCAACGCAAATAAACCTATACAATATACGTGGCTTTTTCGAAAACTCTTATCGTTACCTACATGTTAAATATTTTTCTCCAAATAAAAAAAGAAAGAGAAAAAAAATATCTTATCGCTTATTTTCCCGCCAAAAAAAAAAAGCTAATATAACATGACAGTCGGATCAAAGTCAAATATCACTTGGAGTTCAATTATAAAAAAAAATACATAAAACTGAAATTCGTATACGATTCGATATTTTGAAATTGAAAAACTAAATTCAACGGTTTACGTCAATCAATGCGCGAGTTGAACCGTGCTTTTGATCGGTAAAGTTGAGAAGCGGTTCAAGCTGCTCTTCCCGCCGAAAAAAAAAAAAAAACTCAACCAAACACTATTAAAAACCAACGTGTCAATTTTATCGTAAAAACTTTGAATAAATATAAATTTGAACGCCAAGGAAGGAAAAGGAAGAAAATGTTCACTCGCAGCCACAACACATACTTCTTTGAAGAAATAAAGAAAGAAAAAAAAAAGAAAGAAATCCATTTCATTCCTTATACATTCACAACAACAAAAAAAAGAAAAATAATAAACTGAAAACGTTTTCTTATCACAACAGTTTCCAACTTCCGATAATCAATTCCACACATCTGTAATCATTTTCTAATACGAAATCGGTTAGGTAAGCAATATTTTCCATCGATCTTTCAAATTTATTTTTTTTCAATTTAATCGGCTTTCGCAAACCAAAGTTTTTTTAAAAAAAATAATAGAATAATAATTTTAATTTTATTGCATTAATCGATAACTTTAACTAAAACCTTTTAATTTTATTGATTTTCTTAATGAGCTTTTTGAATTTTGAAAGGGCTTTTTTCAGCCCTAATTTTTGTTTATCGGATTTTTAACAAAAAAAACTATAGAGGGAAACATACAGTACTAATAAACATGGCAAATTTAAGAACTCTTGCCACCCAAAATTCTTTTCCACCCGGTAAAAGGGGAACATCGCCATGCGTTTTGTTTAAAGGAAACAAGTTAGGTCCATTTAGGCTTGGGCAGATTAGAATATTATTTAAGAACTAGTCACATTACTAGCATTTTTTTTTTCTACTTTTAATCTGGCTTCTTTATATCGATAGTTTACTATTTTTAAATGTACTCTACATTTTTGCCTAACTTAACCAAGTTTAAAGGAACCTAACTCGCTCCCGAAAGAGGCCGCATGAACACAGCGGTGTTCGTCTCTGAGCAGGTAAACAAGAGCCAATTCAAGTTTTAAACGTTAAAATTCATACACATGGAAACGTTCTCATTCTGTAAAACTTCAATATAGAGCTCCGATCAGCCATCTCTGTAAAGAATTTCATTGATTCTAGCGAATTACTTTAATAACGATCCATTTATAAACATTCTTCAAGTACTCGTAGATCGCATCTCATGATCACCCACAGTGACCTTTCTACCAATTCTCCGGGTGCTCTAGGTTCTTTAACAGCACTGTAGAAATGTCTTAAATAGGGTTACGCTAACCATTCAGATTAAGGTTAACTGCCCTATCTCTGAAACTTTCGCGCACTTTTAAGATTTTTCCTATTCCTCATTTTTTTCATTTCCGCTGAAGGAAAAGTTTAAATAAACATCGATAAAGATTCTTCTAAAAATTAGACAAAATAAAGCTACATATTATCCTGTAACATAACAAAAGCGCAATACGGTATGTTAATTTTATTACTGTAATAACTAAAATTCTTTCCGGACGGTACAAAGGTTAGATGGCGAAAGTGCGGTGGTGTTACGGTCATTGCAGCGAGTTAAATACGGTAACACGTTTAAAGCTAATAATTTAACGTCACCTTAACTGCACAGTCTTTAAATACAGTAATTCAATTTTTGTCATATTTTAAGTCCCCGTTAAATAATCGTCAACACTTGGCTTTGATTACTCTCTTTTCTCTTTAATTTTGCGTGGGCTAAAAAAAAAAACGTTGCTAAGTTTAAAATTTATGAGCTGCGAGAAAAGACGAAGATGAAAGAAAAAAAAAAGCGTTTTCCATTTGGCGCGCGTTGATTAATTGAAAGGCTATGACGAAGAAGCCTTGTAAATTATTGTTACTAGATCGATTTTTAACATTTCAGCAAACAAAATAATTAGCATGACTTTTTCGCTGTTTAATGTTATTAGGCGCCGACCAATAAGAAAACGACAATCTGAATAAACCACTTCTAAACACGCTGATTGCAAAATCTCAAGTAGCTCGCAGCAACTTGCAAAACCAATAAACCCTCCTCCTCCGTATTGCTCCCATCTTTCTTTCTTTTTTAGCAATGTTTTTTTTTTATTATTATTTAATTAGAAATATTATTTAAAAAAAAAAGATAAAAAAAAAATAATAATAAAAGAGATAAAAAAAAAATGTATGACGATGTTGGAAGTGAAATTGAAAAATGTTAACACGATTTTAGATGATTGGTATACGATAGAATTGCGTGTTGACGTTAAACACAACACTTCGACTAAGTTAACACCAAACTGTCAAACAAGATGAAAGTGCTCCTTATCGATCCTCCTACAACCTCATCGCAAAAATCCATAACTAATCGACATTTTTCCTTTCTCAAATATTTCCCTGCCATCCGATTTTTTGAGCTAGAGTTAGTGGTTTAATCTTCAATTCAAGCTTTTTTAAAAAAAAAAAAAAAAGAAGAAGAAGACAGAATTGAGATCAATGTAAAACTAGGATTAGATAAAACTTGATCACCACATTTCTAAATTTAGATTTGGAAATTTTTTGATCCCAATAAAATTAAATTTTTTCGAACAAAATTTAACAAAAAGTCTACCTTGCACAAGATCAATACTTAAACAAAACTTTGCTTAAGATTATATTAATCGAGGTACCGACCGGTAAATATTATTAAACTGAATGTTGCTTCACGTGCGTCTCACTTTACTCATCATCCCTCACTTCCCCTCAAATGCCAACTTTAATAGTATCGTCCAACAACAGTCGGACCAAAGCTAAGCACGCACGAGCAGAATCCGATGACCAAATAATAGAGTAATAAAATCGATAGGCGATCGAATAAAATGTGGTTTCTATCAACCATCAAAAAATGTCCTAATAAAAATATCAGGAGAAAAAAAAATAGAGATTTATCCGAAGCGGCATTTATAGGTTCCGGAGCGATGAAAAAGCAACCTGGTATCTCTCTAACATGCATTTAACTACACGTGATTCGAGTATTGTAGTGTACAATTTGATTGGTCAGTGATTCGCAATCGGAAATAACATGAGACAAGGCTTTGGGGGATTAAAACTAGCGATACCGCATAAAAAAATACCATTCCAATCATTTCTAATTCCAACAAGAATATGCCATTTGTTTTAATTACAAAAATTAAATAGCTTACATCTAAAGAAAAGTATACCTAATAAATAATAATGCCTTCAAATTAAAATTTATTTCTAAAAATAAAATTAGTACGGTATTAAAAAAAAATTGCCAAAAGGTATTTAAACTGTGGTTATGTTTACCAGCAAATAAAAATCTTGCATTAATCTTTTTATTGAGAGTAGGCTACGGTGTATTTTGTACAACGCTACAAAATACCGGTACGGTATAATAAAACCATACTCTAATTGGCAAATAAGAACTTTTAGAAACTTTCGAAATTTTAATGTGGAATGTTAAAACCCTTAAACTAAGATTTTCGCGCGGTCATAACCTATTAAAATTAATCTTGAAGAATTAATGTTGTGCTAAAAATAATGAGATTAACAAAATTGACGAGCAATGTGATTGGCTTGGCTATAATTATTATCATGTCACGGGATTATTATTATACCCATTGCCTTCTATACTTCAACGTCATGCTATTAGTGAGTTGGCGGTTAAGTTGTTTTGCTCGTTTTTACGCTTAATTCCACTTCTTTTGACCTAAGATGGAAAAAGTTTAACTACACGCTGAAGAAGATGAAAAAAAATTTACCCGCAAACTCTCTAATTTCTTGCCCAACAATTTCCGCTATTTTAACGTGCAGGTATGGAAATAACCTCAAACCCAGTCTGATTATCATTCTTCAACAAATGAACTGAACTTAACCATAATTCGTTGAAGTTAAGCACCGAATGACCAACTCATTTTCACCACTTCTACGTGTAGGCCTACATTCAAGGCTCCTCTGTACGCGTATTCTCGTCTACCCTCTGCCCTGGTTACTTCACTGTAAACCTTAATTTGCATTAAAACAAAAACCGACGCATAGCTGCATTACAAAAAAGTAAAACTTAATTGAATTAAGATAACAATTATTCATCTATTTCGTAGATAACAAACTCATTAACATCAACTCATTTAAATCCATTATGCTGCGTGAATTAAAGCCTGACTTAAATAAATTTAAAGACCCATTATTTTTACAACGGGAAGATAATAATATACAATTATTATAAAGTCAATAGATTACTGGCATTGTACTGATGTAAATGACGTTACTATCTCCATCTCCCAGCATCACATGTACAATAACAATTATAATACCAGAGTCATTAGTAGCAAGCATCTCGCAAGTTGCAGAAAGATCTCCGACCCACCCAGGACCCCACTACGCTAGGCTTCAACTAGCGTATCTTTTGGTAGAATTCCAAGTGAACTACGGGACTAATTAAAAGCTACGCTTAGTTCACCTGCAATTAAAAGTAACATCGTGATGTAAGCTGTCACATAAATTGTAAGTCACCGTGTATAACCTATACGCACACTAACCACACGCTCTTTTACGCGGATCAAACCTTCCTCTCCCCTGCCAATCTCATCCGCGCTTAATCTTCCCTCCTACATCTAGCCCTCTTTTTTCTATTAGAGTGGAAAAGTTTTTCAAGCGTTTAATATCTATTTATCTCGAACGTCAATCAAGATAGTCTTAAAATTTGATGAGAAAACGATTAAACGCTAGTAATAAGCGCCGTCGTACCCAGTAGCAGATCGTATGCGGGTGTTATAGAAGATGGGGGCGGGAGGAGAGGGTGAAATGGGGTGGCAAGAGAAGATATGGAGATGCGGGGAGGCGTAAGCAACGCAAAGTCATCATCGTCGTCGCTGCTGATGCCAAGTCATTAACCATGCAAATAATTGATAGTCTATTTGCAGCGAAAATTGATGATGGTTTAAAAATGAATGAAGATCCTTGTACGCGCGCACACGCCAAGGTAGAAGAACATGCATTCAACTACGTGTACACCCGAGCAAGCTATTTCAAAGTATCAAAGAAAATTATCGACGGGTGGGAGGAGTTTGTTATTCAATGCCGCTTCTCTAAGCCTTAATGACCGCACCTCCAATTCGGTAAACTAATGTCCAATCATTAAGAGTTAATTGAATTTAAAAACTCGAGGAACAGCAGAAGACGCTTAGCGGAACAGTTTCGACGCGCGCAGCTTCCACTGTCACGAATTTACGTATAGGCAGCTGACTACGTTTGTAAGCAAAGCCAGGTTTGTGAATTTTTTTTTCAACAAACTCCAAAAAAAAAAATATTAATATTTTTAATTGGTTTTACTTAAATTGAGAAACGTGGATGTAAAATGCTTACAGGTTACCAAACATTAATTTGCTAAAGGTGGGTGTAAATATTTGCCATTAGTTAATTAGTACGGCATCAAATTCAACGAAACATTGGATTTCTGTTTAAAATAGGTAAAGTTAATGAAAATATAAACTCTTATAGGTGAGATTTTTCATTAACTTTACCCAAGTTAGCTAACGGGTATATAAATAATTACAGGCTAAGAACATTAACTTGCTAATGATAGCGTACATGAACTTCTACTGCACATGTACCATATTGAAAACAGAACACTCTCAGCCTTAGACCTCAGACTTTAAAAGAGTTAAAATTACTAAAAAAAATCATAAATTGGCATTATTTTAAATAAAACGTGATCAAACCTTACAATTACGCGTATGCATGCGTCATGCAGGTGAGCAAAAGTTTTTTAATTACTTTAACCTCTGGTCCAATTTTTCACTTGGATTTCATAAAATAAGTGATATTAATTGTGGCAATCATCTTAAAAAATAAAATCACCAAACTCTCCGATTTTCTTACTATTTCACTAAAATACTTGTATTAATTATGCAAAAACGTTTAACTGGTATACAGAATGCGAATAATATTTAAAGGACAGAGTGTGATGCGCCGAATTGTTCGAAAATTCGAAGACTGTAAAGGAAACTGCTCATCCCGTCGAATATAATCGTCTGCCTATTTTTATTTTTTTGTTCTTTCTTTCTAGACCTCGGTGCAATATCCTCTTCCTCCACGCATTTTTTAAAAAAAAAACAAAGTTACGCCCACAGTCTTCTAATTTTAACGCTGACGTTTTCCCAGCGGACGAATTTCCAGCGATAACAGCTCAAAGAGCGCCAAACATAATTACGTTTTACGACGACCATGTTGCTTAGGTGTTAGGGAAGTTAGCGGATGCCGAGCGGCGGAGATCCCAGCCTCCTTCTCGGGTCAAAAACATTCTCAATAGATGGCGCCTGCCTGCGTTTCGACTCATTTATTAAAACGTCACAACTCAAAACCGTTTCAAATTAATAAAAACTTAAATTAAAAGAAGGAAAAAAAAATTTAGTTGTGTATGTTTGTGCGGGGGGAAAAATAATAATCATTTCCTCTTGACCTTCGAAAAAGCAGATAAGACAAAATTAAGCAACCCATCCGATACCAAACCGCAAAATTATTACGTCACTCATTTTGTTCTTTTAGAAAAGTATATATTTTTTTTCTCTTCATGTAAACATTTTTTTTTTTTATAGTTCTCTCTCGTTCAGTTCTAGGAAATCAAGTCGGTAATAAACGTTGTTGTGCGGCGGTATAGAGCTTATAATATCCTTGCAAAAATCACTGTTGCAACTGCCACCCACACTAAACAAGCGGGAAAACACCAGTGAAATAAAAAAATATAGAAAGAAAATATAATAAATAAAAACTGCCAACGTCAAAAAAGCATTTCAAAAGATTTAAGAAGCAAAGATATATAAATATAAAAAAAAAAATTCTATTTTTTTATTTTTTATTTTGATACGTTTGCTTTTTCGTTCTCTTGTGTTTTGATTTTACTTTTCTTATTCTAACTCTATTTATATCTCTCGCGTACATCGGAGCGTAAAAAACAAAAACGCCGAAACAATAATAAAAAAAAAAAAAAACGATTTTTAGATATAACGGAATAAAAATATTTATAAATAAGCTACCCAAAAAAATAAATAATCGCAAATATGTAACCTACTGGTAACTACATGTAAATAGAATAACACACTGAAAACACTAGAAACGATGTAAATATAAAACTTTAAAATTTTTATATTTTACAAATAAAAATCTAAAAATGCAAAATACAGTACAGTAGAACTCGGTTATAACAAAATTGGCAAAAATGAATGAATCAAATAGAAATTTTTTTTTTTTTTGCCAAACACTTTCTTTGAACGTAGTATTAACAATACTTTAAATGTTTTTGGGATTAGTAATACTGTACTGTATAAGCTACTTCATAATAATTACTGTATATATTTTCGCTTCTTCAAATAACGCTAATCACCGCCGCGCTAAGCACTGTCTGCATTCATGAATAGCGTTTCCCTAAATTTCGTTTTAACTTCGCTTTGAAAACGACATAAAATCAGCATTTATAATTACATGTATAACTACTTAACACTACTAAAAAAATATTACAAACGCAACTGTATGCCTATATAAATATATATTTCCTCCATTAGAACGGTATAAATAAAAACATTAATCAAGCAGTCTTCAATTAGCATGGAAAGTAGAATTCT
>JAQGAZ010002916.1:0-14369 GCA_034692225.1 Polydesmus complanatus
AACATCTCCTCTGGGCCACCGTACAATACCTAGTCGCTTACTTTCGTACAGGGTGTCTTGAATGCTTCCTAGTTTTAAAAGTGAGACAAGGAGAAAAGGGCCAATTTTATTTACATAATTTTATTATACACATTTAATATTCCCATGGATAATCAAGCCATTTATTAAAACTTCCAACCAATGGAAAAACAATTGTGTTGGATGTGTTTGTTGACTCATTTAAAAAAAAAAAATTTTTTTCAGCAAAAAATAACAAATTTTTTTAAAAATTGGATACAGAGCAAACTCTCTTACTCCCTCTCCCCCCTTGTCACCAGTTGTCGCCATCGAGCAAACCCCCTCTCCCCCCCCCCCCAACTTGGCTACGTAGTTTATGGACGGCCCCTAAGAGGTTAAGAAGCAGTCACCGCAAACTCTCTAGTATCGTTTTAATAAGGATTTGATATTGCTGCCCGCCTTCGCATTCCAACGCCCGCTCACCTCTCTCCCCTTTACCCTCTCTCTCTCTCGCCCAAGGTTTTTTTTTTTTTTTAATGATTGATGAGTGATACCAATATACACTCAAAGGGGGTTTGACAAAACGAGAAAAAATAACAAAAAGGTCAAAATAAAACAATTTCTGTAGAAGAACTTATTCTAACAGTGATATTAAACATACATTTTTGAACAAATAAATCATGAAAAGAGCAAATCCATTACGGATAGAATGACAAATGTTATTGAACCAAACCGAAAAAAAGATAATAAGCGACCTCGCACACTGGCTCCGCTCTATGCTCTCCGCCTGTGTTTACTAATCCCCTTTCCTCCTCCGCTCGACCTAGAAAAATTAAAAAGCATGTATTTCAATTGGAATCCCCACACTGCCTCCGCATCCGACTTATTCCCCTGACGCTTGACCAATTATCTCCCCTTCCTCTCCGCCGCAGTTTCTTGAAAAGTATATTTTCATAAAGTCGGAAGGGTTCACGCATGCGCAAGGATGCTCCTCTACATTGCGCATGCGCGACCTTGATACTGAGCACTAAGCAGCCATAAGCATAATAAAGCACTATTTTGGCGCGTATGTAGTGTGGGAGAAAATGCCGGAGCGGAAGGGTGAACAGGAGGAAAGGGGATTAGTAAACAAAGGCGGAGAGCGTAGAGTGGAGGCAGTGTGCGACGAGGCTAAAGAAAGCATTTCAAACGTTCACACTGGCCAATCTAATAGCTCGTTGCGCAAACTTTTTTTATAGTGAGCACAATTGAATTTACACTTTTTTCAATCTGCCAGCAACTTCCGGGACGTATTACTAATTCGATTGAAAATTCGAGCACCGATCCCTGCGACTGTTTAATGCCGATAGTCTTTCGCGTTTGTTAAAGATCGTAATTTCAGTTCAGACCTACTTCTGGTCTTCATCTGAGAATCGACGTACGCGAATCGGTTAGAAAATGTTGGAACGCATCGCACCAGGTAGCCGATCCGAATTAGTAAGTTACGGCGCACATACACTTCCGGTTTTGGAAGAGCCAATTTTTTATAAGTTGGAGTTAAATGCGCTATGAAGGGAATTCCAAATGCCACACGAAGAACCTTATTAAGTGCTGTATAAAGGGTTTGACGGTCATTATAAAATTTAATGAACCAAACACTGTTGCCGTAGCCGAATAAAGGGTAAACGTGCTCTTAGCAATCGAACCCTTTCATTAAAATTGTAACAAGCTGACGTAATCTTTTAAATATCGGAATGTAAGCCAGGTTCGTTAACATAGTCTGTTAAACAGGTTGCCTCAATCTTTTTTGCGGGAATAGAAATAACGCGCCAAACCGCGTCATCCAAGATACCTTTTTTATCTGCGCCGTAGACTCTGCTTGCTAAACACTAGGTGCAGCGCCGTGTGGTGATGCAGTTGCATCAAGCGCCACCACTTGGGGCGCCAAAACTGAGCCAATTATTGTTAAAAATCTAATTATTTTGTACAAAAAAGGGGCTAAATTTGTCAATTTTTCCAAAAAAATTTCGCGCCTCGCAAGCTCGGCGCTTAATTATTAAATAAATTGAAGGAGAGAAGCGCTCACAATAGATAACTTTGCTTCTATAAACTTTGGATTTATTTTGCAGTTGTGAGTATAATTATAATATCTATTAATCAGCACTGGTATTTAGCCCGAAGGTAAGTTTAATTTTTTCATAAATAAAGTATGTTTGTTAATTACGTTTTATGTTTAAGATCATTTTCTTTTTAATTTCGATGCTTCCTGATATTTCGGCAACCCAAAGTTAATTATTTTACATTTAAAATATAATCGAGTTTTGAAACATTTAATAGTTTTGTATTCGACTGATTAAGTGAGTTTTAGGTTGTTTTTTTGTTTTTTTTATTTATTTGCGCCTGATAAGGCAAAACAATAAACTTGTTTAATCGGGGTTTAAGACATTAAATCTATTTTTCAAATGTTAAATCAGGTTTTAAGACAATTATTCAAGGCTGTTTAACATTAAATAAAATTACCTAGACGTTTATCATTATTTTCGCGTTATTAATTTCAAACAAATATTCGTTTTTCCAGCTGTTCCATCCCTATATCTTTTATTAAGTAATTCGAACCAGTAATGAAAGCACCGTAGAAAATAATTCTTGTGAGCTAGAGGACTCAATTCTTGTGCACCCCCTCAATGTGCCTATTAATACTGGATTTATAGTCCATTACCCAGTCGCAACATTATCAGGGCAAATAAACAATGTCCGTGGTGGTCTTTTTTAATACGCTTTTATTAGCTTCACCTGACCCTATCTCAGTAGCTCAGTATGTAACTCGATTTTTGCTATAGATTAAAAATCTTTTTTTTTTTTTTTATAAATTAAAACTTTTTTCCCTTTAATTAATTTGCTTTGGTTGTTCCGAGTGAAATTATTTTTTTTTATTTAAATTTAAAAATTGCCTGCCTCTGGGGTTTCAATCCATATCTTTCACATCCTACTTAGCACCTTCACAAACTGCACCATGAGCTATTCATACAATATGTAGCATTAAATCTCAGTGTAATAACTGTAGGTCAACGACCTATTCCTCCATTGCCATGGAGGAATACGTTGAATAGGAGGGGGGAAAAAATAAAGCTACAATAAAAAACCCTATTGTGGGTTCAAAGCACAAGCTCTCTTCTAATCTAATCCTCCATTGAGGGAAACAACTACAATAAAAAACCCTATTGTAGGTTCAAACTGCAAGTAAAACCTCTTTTCCAATCTATTCCTCCAAGACTAAGGGCCGTATTTATAGTCGTTACTTGAGTTGAGAGCGCACTCCACTCACTGGAAGATGAGTGCAGTCTCAAGTCTTCATTTTCAAAAATTCAAAAACTCACAGGATTGCATGCTCAAGCGTGAACTCAAAAGTGGGCGTGGACTCAGAAATGTACTTACATATTTGAGTGCGCTATTGCGCATGAGCAAACTTTTTCAGGACTAACCTTGAAGAAAAAAACCCAATTTTTGTGTGGCAGATGTACGAAATTATAGAAAATTTGTGATTCTAATAATATAACAAGTACCAATATAAATAATTAACATCTTATTAACTGATAAACATGTTAAAGTTAACTCTCTAGTATACTTCCTTTCTCCATCCACTTGAGACTTTGACTTGAGATTTTGACTCACTTAAAGGCTGAGTGAGTACAGTCAGCCAAACTTAAGTGATAATCATCCTCAAAGCTGAGTGAAGGAAACCCTCAACTCAAATCAAAATTTTGTATAAAATGAGTGAGTTTTTCACCTACTTGAGTGAAACTCACACTCAAGTAACGACTATAAATACGGCCTTTAGAGTGTTAACACACACTCACGTTTATGGTTGACGGCTAAAGTCAACATCGCCTGCCGACATCCAGCATGCACGTGCCGGCTGCATCTCGGCATTAGCCGGCACCTGTCATAAGATTAATAAAAATTTCATTGAGTGCTGTAGCGATATGTGGTCTTCGCGACCGCATAATTAAATAAGATTGTAATTAAGTTAGTTAAATTTTATGTAAATGGCGGGCGAACGAATAGGCGCTGGACACAAGTCCAAGAAACTGAATAAATTTAGATTTCGCGATCCGTAAGAATGAATAAGTAATTTTGATCGATAGGCTATCCCTAAAGATACGCTGTCTGAGTCGACTGAGTAAATCGAAGAAGTCGATCTCTCATGATCGCCGATCTATACGATCGTAAAAACAAAGCCGATCCTACGATCACAAACAAGTTGATTCCTAGCGATCGCCGATCTCATAGATCGTAAAAACATCCAAAGTCGGTCTCTCATGATCGCCAATCATTCACAATCGTATAAAACCAAGTCGATCTATTACAATCGCATGCTCAATCTTTCTGATTGCATAGATCTTACGACTCGAACTTACTTTACACAATTCAAAGATTAGCTATTTGAGCGATCGTAAGATTAACTCAAAGCTACTTCTCTCTGATTGTCGTAAGTGTACTTAGTAGATCGAAGATCGCCAAATCAAAAGCAATCGTATTAAGGCTATCGCAAAGATCTACCATCATAAGCAATTCGCACATCTCTTCTCAAGAGACAGATTGACGTGACAGAGATCGTAATTCCGGTTTGAAGCAATAAGATCATTTTCACTGATCAGCTACTACCGAAAGATCGAGTCGCATAAAATTTTAACTTAGAATCCGAACAAACTGATTATCAAACAGCCATGCCTTTGGACAAACGGCCACAACTTGTTATTCCACCAGCCAGTGGAGAGGCTTCCGCTTCGGAAACCCCTCCAATTCTGAGGTTACGGGCAAACTAACCATACAAGATTTTATACGTACGCAAGACTCGTTTCTTCGTTTTATAAGAAACTTGGTGCTGCAGGTTCCACCACCTCAACCTCCAGGCACTCTGACACACGTTCATGCCATGCAGGTTCCTGTTTCGACTCAGAAAAAAGGCTTTCACCTCATGTCTGACAGGACATTCGACGGTGACTCGAAAGACCTTAGGGGATTCCTCGATGACGTCAAAAATCATCGAAGCCTGTACACGTTCACGGACAAAACGGCGTTCGCTGCTTTCCCGCGACTCCTTCATGGAAAGGCGAGTCGTTGGTGGTCGGATAATTGGTCTTGTTATGGAAACAATTGGGCATTAGCTGTGAAGGCTTTCACTAAAGCACCTCAAGTTCACAGAAACCTTCGGATGATAATCCGAGATCTTACACTCCGCGTACCAAAAGCCGGAGAAGATCCAAACCAGTTGCAAGAGTACATCACTCACGAGACTTTGACTCTCAATAAAGTCATGGAAAAAAAAACTCCGAGTCACGTTGTATCTCAACCAACTCCCGGAGAAGATTCTCTCTCTGATGACTAACTGCGATCGATTCGACACTCTTACTGATGTTGCAGCTGAAGCTTGGAGACTGTACCAACACACGGCGAGTCTTCCAAAAGCCTCTCAGTCGAGAGATGCCTCTACTTCTGACCAAGGAAAGAGGAACAACTCTTTTTGCCACACTTGCAAGAAGAAAAGTCATGAAGACAAAGACTGTCGACAAAAAACAGAGAACTCGGAACCTAAAAAATCCGAGGAAGGTAGTAGTTCGCAATTCAAGCCGAACACTCGACGTAAGCCATATAAACGGGCTGGCGATGGTCAACTTGATCATCTGCCACCTCCGAACCTGGACTACAGGTGTGACGATTGTGGTGATCGAGGTTACACTACTCCCTATTGTCTAAGCTGCAATCTGCTGAAGTATAAAAGCACAGTCATTCCTACAACTTCTGTGCTTGGGCTGAACTTCTCTTCAGAAGATTGCCAACCGGAAGTCAACAGTTCGACTCGCACACCAAACCATATCCACTATCTATTAGGGTGACTCGACATCCTCGAGACCGAGCAGATCGCGTTATTCGATTCTGGTTCCTTGTTGGTAACAAATATCTGTTCGCACTATGAAGAAAGCGACAGATACCAATGAAGAAGATGAAAAGAGGCGAAGCTGATCTTTTCTTGGATGACGGTGCGGTGCTGGGAGGCCGACTCTTCATATACGAGTCGAAGACCGAGTTCTCCTACAGACATTCTTGATATTCTCTGATCTGAATTCAAGACTCATCTTGGGCTGCGATTTCTTCGAGACCTATGATGTTGTCATTCGGGCCGGAATGGGAACCTGGTACTTCATGAGCGACCCCTCAAAGAAGTTCTCATTCCTGGGTAGCACGGTACCTGAAGCAAGAGTGGCGGAGACTCGAGAAAAAGACGATCGCAAACCCATTTCCGATCGTCCCTCAACTGCAGAAGGCGATCACATATTGAACGATTCGCAACCTCTTCTTGATCGTGAACCTATTTTGGATCATGTTTTAATCGAAGAAAGCGATCATGCATCAGGCGACTTGCAACCTTCTTTCGATCGCATTTTTACATGCAATTGTCAAACACAAACCGACTTCTCGCTATTCACGGAAGAAGGTAAAACTTCGCACATTGCTTAAGACATCTCGCTTGAGGGCATGTGTGACTGTTTACGTTTTGCTCAATTCTTGGAAAAGGTCGAAGGTTGTGAAAGGGCATCTAAATCAACTAAAAACAGATGTGACCTGATTAAGACCACCCTTGTGAAAGAGACAAGTGCAAACAAAGACCCTGCTATTGGTCAAGACAGTGTGACTCACCAATTTAGCAAAGGGCAACGTTCGATTTTGTTAAAATCGCAATTTTATTTCCAAACTTTCTCATACCCTGTTTTTGCTACTACCTGCTCAGACTTGTCTATTAACTGTGGTGTTCGAGAAAAGTTTTTTAAATTCAAAGTTTTAAACCTAACGCGAACTTTTAATTATTTTCACACTTGTTCAAATTATTTTAATCCCATCGGATATCTTTGGACTATAACTGCGAGTAATTTTGATATTCAAATCGACTCGTTATCAAATACGCATTCGCGTAAAACGATCGATCTTTTATCCGTTTTTAACAAACACAATTTTAACCCCAACTTCAGCGTTACGATGTCTAACGAAGAAATTGTCAACATGATTGCTGCTTTGGGAAGGGCCGTTCAAGGTGCTTTCGAGGACTCCGTCCAGAACCAATGAAGCATGGACGCCAAGCTCAACGCCGCCGAAAAAAGAGCACAAGCGCTCTGGGACGAAGTCATCTACCTACGCCAGCTGGTGGAACACCCCGGAGGTTCCCGAGCCTGGGAAGTCTCACTCTCCTCACTGGTCAAGAGCCGATTCAAAGAGTTTAACACGATATATATATATATATACTGTATTTATTATTTTTTTTTTTTGGAAAATTTGATTTATTTTTTTCAAGACACACGGCCTCTCTCCTACTTTGTTGGTGAATGAAGGGTAAGGTTTTCACATGTAGGAGGCAATGATTTAATCCGAATCATTAAGTAAATAGGTGATGGTGCAGTTGGCAAGCGTGCTATAGAGGGTGTAAAAGTTATGGGTTCAAATCCCACTGATGTAAAAAATTTAAATTTGACAAATTAATAAAAAAAAAATAATTTCACTTTGCCCAAAAAACCAAAGCAAATTGATCGAAGAACCTTTAAAAAAAATTTATAAACCGGTGATGTTTTTTTTTTTTTTTTTGAAACAAAAAAAAAAAATTGGGTTAAGCTAAATATAATTATGCTAGGTAAATTAATAACAATTTATTGAAATCATTGGTAAAACCAATAATTACAGCTTAAATAATTAATCTGAAATTAAATTTGTTAGTACCGAGATGATTTGTTATAGAAATTAAATCCATAATTATTATTGCAATATTATATGCGCAATTGTTTGCCCTTTTGGGCAAATTATTAAAAAGAAAAAGAAATAATTATTGGGTACTGTTCTGTTCGGTGCGTGAATTTGAAAAACTTCGATATAATTTATTAATCGATTTCCGCATTCGAAAATCCGTTTCCGTATTCGAGAATCGATTTCCGCATTCGAGAATCGATTTCCGCATTCGAGAATCGATTTCCTCATTCGAGAATCGATTTCCGCATTCGAGAATCGATTTCCGCATTCGAGAATCGATTTCCGCATTCGAGAATCGATTTCCGCATTCGAGAATCGCTTTCCGCATTCTAAAATAAGAATTTTTCTATTTAAATTGAATTGCGAGAAAAAAAAAGAATACAGGTGCAAAAAATAAAAAATTAAATAATCGTGCCTTATGTTCTAAATTTAAAATCAATCTCTATCTTTAATTAAAAATCGATGTTTTAGATACTATCGAAATCTTTCGATTTCACGCATGGCTGCCACCAAATAGAACAGTACCAATAATAATTGATAATGCAAAAATATTTAAGATAAGAATATTTGGTTAATTTTAAGATGAAACTGCAATGTGGTTAGTAGGCTATGTAGGTTAACATAATAATTATTTATTGTTTAATTTAACGAATTTAATTTTGCTTGAAAAATTTGTAAAATGGACTACTGTAATTAGCAATATTTTTAAAGTTTTAGGGATCATTTACACGGTGACAAGTACAGCATGCCAGTAGGACAGTTATACGGTAGCTAAGAAATGCCTTTCAATAAAAGCATTAAACTGTGCCCGCTGGCGTGCCAGTCGATGAGTGTAATTAATTGTCGGCTGCTACTGGCCTCACAAAATCTGACATCACTGTGCCAGTTGAGAAGCAAGTTGATGGTTTACAGTTAACCGTCGTCTGCTGACTGTCTGATTTGGAAGCCGCCATTAAAAACAAACTTTTTTGTTTTTAATGGCGGCCCCCACGTTTCTATAGCGGCTCAAGAGGTTAATCAAAGATTTCAAGGATTTTTTTATAAAAAAAAGTTTACGCGGGTCTTTTGGGCCTCCATTAATTACCAAATGATGACGCAAAACCAGTTTTTTTTTTAAATCAGCTTTGAAACACAACCAAGCGGGGCAATTAGGCTACTTCACGCCATCTTTGATTAGGCAGGAAAGGAGGGGGGGAGTGTTTAATGACGACATTTTATGCCCTTTGACACACCTTTTCCCATATTATATTCTAAAGCGCCATATCATAATTTATACTCCAATAATATATTAATATATAAAAATATGGAAAAATTTTTTTATTATAGAGGAAGATATGGAAATATGATTAACAGGTTAGGAGATTATAAAATAATTCACAATACGCGCTAATAACGTAAGGTAAGTTAACTGGCTACTGAGTCAGCAGGCTACCTACGGGTTCTCCTGAGCCACAGTGAATTGTTCTACTGGCATGCCAGTTACTGGCACCGTGTGAATGTGCCCATAGTTTTTAACTGAGGAGTAACTGCGAAAGGAAATGACCTCCTTAACCAAAGCGACCCTTACTTTAAAGAGAGATAATAATTATTATAAAAAGTATAACTTTCTTCATGCGTAACTTTGTAACACCCCCCCCCCCCTCCCCCCTTTTTTTATTCCCCTCGAAAACGATAGATACTCTTTCTCAAAAAGGCGACTAGGCCTACTATTTGATAAAGACCCCGACTGTTCCATTACAATAGATGTAATACGTCAGTCAGATTTTGGAAAATGGCGCTCCACATCGTACGAAATTAACTCCAAACTATCCGTTGGACTGGAGATATGGATTTCAGATGCGAGTGAGTCTAAATAATTATTTCTGCAAATGAATTGTCCACAGTGACTAATTTTATTTTTGTACAACGTAGATAACATTGATAAATATCGAGACGAATACAATTTTGATGTAACGAAACATATAGGTAAAGCTGGCTTCCCACGGCCTGTAGTATGGCAAGTCTCACTTAAAGTTAGGTGAAGGTTGCCATACCACGCGTCATGGGAACGTGCAATGCATGCTCTAGCCTGGATGGCAGGTGGTGGTTTAGGGAGGTTCAACCTTTCCCATTTTGTTGCGGTAAATGGCGATCCATCAAAGGGTTTGGCTCGTCTTGGATTCAGGGAGGTGGCCAGGATCGCCAAAGCACGCGCCGTGGGAAGAGGGTAGCTTGGGATACGACAAGTTCGTCTGCCAAACTCGAGGAGCTAAACTTAAAAACTTCGTCTGCTAATCTGAAAAAGTTCACCATACCACAGGCCGTGGGAAGCCGGCTTAAGTCAATATTAAATTTGAAACATGCTGTGGGTAGTTTAATTTTTTAAAAAAATATATATACATTGGGCGCTCGATCATTCGATTATTATGAGAAAGGTACCTAAAATCATGGAAGTCTGCAGATAAGTACTTTATGTGATGATTCTAACTAATATTTTATTTGACAAAGTGAATTTTAATATTATGTTAAGAATCTTACGGTCAAAATTAATTTGATCTAGAAAAATGTAATCTTCAGAATTTTAATCAAACTGGTTATTGTTTTTTCTTATTAATCAAAGTAATTGCATAGACCTACATTAATTTTGTTATTTTTCGTTAATGAAGCACTCCTTCAATGGTGGTAAAAAAAAAGAGAAAACGGATATCTGATTATTATGCGTCAATCTTCCTCCACATTTTTAACAATAATCGTGTTGCCCTATAAAAATTGACAAGCTGACATTTTGCAGAAAATTAATCCAAATGTTTAATTATAAAACCCAATAATAATAATAATTTTTTTTTGATGTAGGGATAGCATTGGGTGTTTCGGCTGGGTGCATCGTTATTCTCGTGGAAATTTATTACTACTTGTTGTAAGAAATAGTATTTTAGTCAAAGGCAAAAACACCAGGGCGAATCCCAATTCTTTACAAAATGAACGCGCTTATTTGCAACTAATTTAATGCTGGGTGAAATCAAACAACGTGCCACAAATTGTTCTTTAAATATTAACATTGGCAAAATAACCTGCGACTATATTAAAAACTAAAAAAATAATGTCTTGATTTCAAATATTAATAAAAAAAAACTTTTTAAACCCATTTTTTAATTTTATTTTATTTTTCCTTGAATAAATTAAGTTTAGTGAATTTTCAGGTGATTGGCTTCTGTTTTTGTGAAATCACACCACACATAGTAAGATCACAGTGAAACTGGTAATATTTTATAATATTCAATGCATATTTGAAGCGCAAATTTTGTAGAAAATGACAGTGTAGGAAATTATGTTTTCCGCAATCTATAAATGACGAAAAACAAACCTTGAACTTAATTACCGAAAACATTAAGGTTCCGAATTTTGATGATGAAAACCCATGTTTCAAATACAACATTTGTAGTTTAAAACTCTCCATCTAAATCAATAAACTAAGAATTAGTCAGTTTCTTATTAAATTTAAAGCAATCATATTTTATGAACTATAAAACGAAGACGCTTTTTTTAAAAATTAAAAATATTAACGCCATATTTTATTGTATCATATAATTTAATTGTTGTCATTAATTTCGAACTTATAATTTCTTTAGTAAAATTTAAAATAATGAAAAGTAGCCTACCTCATCCAATACTTTCCAATTTTTGACATTTACGGAATCAAAGACATGCTGCACCATTTTCAAATTTGTAGTCATTTTGGCAAATATTGCGGGCAATATAACTTTAAGTAAACTGCCTGTTCCATAGACGAACAGTACATGCACTTGTCTAAAAAAAAAAGGCAAGGAATAGGTGGAAAGGTTGGCTACCATTTTTTTTTCTGTTGACCTTGTTTACACATGGTTTAGAACACTGAATGAGTAAAGGGGTAAGTAGAGTTTAAATGTTAATTGTTGGGGAATATTTTACTTATTTCTAATTTTATGTATTAATTGTGTATGAAAAAATATCTCTAAACTTTATACATGTCTAAATAATATGTTAAAATGAAGAAAATTAAAGAAATTTTACGAAGTTCCTGAAGTTAATTTTATCAAATAAAATATTATTCTTAAGTTAAATTTATTTTTTTTGCAATAAAATAGAAATTTTATACCCAATTCATCCTACTAATTGCTCCAACAATAAAAATTAACTGTAAATAAAATTTAATACCAATACTATTTCTTAAAAAAAATTTGAGTCGAGTAGGCAAACAGTGTAAATCCTGCATTCTGGTGAGCGTCAATATAGCATCCTCAGCTCTGCTGTTGTTTGTTGGCGTTGGTGTTTTTTGTCTGTGATAACAACGGAATTGGCTTATTTTTTTGAATTAATTTTATTTCAACATCTTTCATTATAATTATTATATAAAAATGGCTTCCATTAAATGCAGTGTTTTATGCTGCCCTAACAGCATTGAAAAAAATGAAAAACGGGTGAAGTTTTTCCGATTTCCCTTAAACGAGCAGGTGGCCAAGGAATGGGTAGTGCGGTGCGGGCAGCCAAAGCGTATTAAAACTTACAAAGCGAAACTTTGCCACTTGCATTTCAAAAAAGAAGACTTTGACAATAACTTGGAAGGAACAACTATGAAGACAAGAAGCAAGAAATTAAAAAAAGATGGTGAGTAACTGCACATTTTAATAAGTATAAATAACTTTTTATTAATTTTGTTGTTTTAATTATTTTAGTTCTACCAACCCTTTATTTACCGAGCAAAGATGCAGTCGCCTTGGCGAGGATGAACTCTTTGCCAAAAAAAAATATCGGAATGAAGAAGCGACGCCATGATGCTACATCATTAAATGGAACAACGGCTTCTCTTCTGGCAAAGAGTTCTAAGGATTCAACCGACGACGAATCAATGGATAACAATTGCTACAACGATGAGCCTGTGGAAAATTAATCTATAGAATTATCAGGTATGTTTACAAAAATATTACAGTAGAATCCGCTTAAACTGATGCTGGGTATAACAATTGCTCGGTTATAGCATCAAAAGCGAGGATCGTGGCTAGCTCGCTATACCGTGCCATGTTATTTTTTATGGATATAGTAACAATTTTTTTTTTTTTTTGTATTTTTACTATGTTTTGTGGAAAAAAAGCGTGAAAATAAGCAAAAAACCGGCATTTAAAAAAAATTAAGCAGGTTGGGATTAACAAAATCCAGTTAAGCTATAACAATCAGATTTCGCGATTCCTTGAAGATCGTTATAAGCAGATTTCACTAAACTGTACTTGATAATTAATAATTAATTTTTTTTTTCTTTTAATTTTTTCATACTGTTTAACTCTTCCTCAATTACAGCAATATTTAAGAGAACTAGAACAAAGAAGCAAGAGTCAGTCTCGGATGACAGCATCCAGCTCGGGGATGGCATCCACCTCGAGGATGGCATTCACCTCGGGGATGGCTTCCATCTCAAGAATGGCATCCACCTGGAGGATGACATCCACCTCGGGGATGGCTTCCACGTCGAGGATGGCATCCACCTCGGGGATGGCTTCCACGTCGAGGATGGCATTCACCTTGGGGAAGGCATCAACTTCTCGGAATTGGCAATTAGATTATTAAACAGGTATGGCAACTAATTTAACTACTGTATTAAAAACAGTCTTAAGTTTTTTATTTTTCCAAATTTTAATTTGAAAAAAATTTTTTTTTTTGTGTTTTAATTTTTACAAAATTATAGTTTCTCGGAAACAACGTTTAAACCAATTTAAAATTTTTTTTGTCTAAATTCAAAAAAAAAGTTTTTTTTTGTGGATAAAGAGTTCAGGTCTATTTTCCATTCAAAAATTCCACGCTTAAGTTGTCTTAAGCTTGCTCATAGTGCGAATTGAAAACTTAATTTATTATCGTTTAGAATATCTTTGGTTTGCACTTTTGTTCTACTGCTCTCATCTAGGTTTCTTATTTTACCATTATTATTCATTACATGTACGCGATTCTGAACACAAAACTACAATTTATAATAAAAATATGTAAAAAAATGTGAAAGCGATTCTGTGACTAAAGATTTTCAAAAAATTGCCTTAGATTACCTAACAATTGCGCTAATTTTATTAAAATTATTATTAACTTTCCTAATAATGTTTTTAACTTTTCTTTTTAGATGAATCCAAAGATTCATCAAGCGAATTATTGATAAACCCACCAGCAAGTGTTGCTCAATTAAAGAAAGCAGGGCCTTCGCACCACATGCAGGCTTCTACTTCTGGGGCACCTTCTACATCTGGGGCTATGTGGGCGCTAGGTGAGTACATGTTCACAAGTTGGGCAAATGCCATGCAGACACACATAATAGTACCACCAAGTGCTGAATTTAATTACCAAGTTAATAAATATTTTGGATTAATTAAGTGTAGTATCTTCCCACCTCCTCGACTATATCATCCTGTTTTACCAACTAGAGTGAAGGGAAAGCTAATGTTTGCATTATGTAATGCATGTTGCAATGAAATTAAAAATGATAATGATGATGCTGACGACGAAATGAGGTTGTGTAATCATAGTGCTCGTGAACGTATGTTAAAGGGTACATGGACTACTATTGAAGTTGATTTAGCCATTAAAAAAAGTTATAAAATCGATCA
>JAQGAZ010002917.1:0-14364 GCA_034692225.1 Polydesmus complanatus
TCGAAAGATTTTTCGATACAACCTGCTAAATCTCTTCACGACACAACCTCCTTCCTTTGGCAATCGAGAGCTCACCTCCTTCATTCATTTTCCCATCGCTTTCCTTTACACTTGTCGAGAGCCTGAGAACTCTCCGAACAGCGCGTTGTGCGCTGAGAACTAGATTGCTAGTTATAAAAGCTCGTCGGAGGGTGTGCTGTATGTGTAGGGGGAGCCGCGCCAACCACACGCAATGGAACAGCTGGGCCAATCCCATGCAGATAACGGTTGCTTCCCGATCATAAACATATGCACCTATTTTTTATATTGTCAACCGATACTTTATTACCCCCCCCCCCCTCCCTAAATAGATAAAAAAAAAAAGTACCGGCCGTAATTACAAGGCCAGTTCTGCACTTGGTTAAGTGAATAAAAAAGACCGGAACATGATTTTTAGGTTAACAAGGGCTATTTTAATCCCCTAAGTTGAACCTTTTTTTTTGGTCAAATTGAAAAGATTAAAAAAACAAAAAACGGCGGTCCTTTCACCGTACCGTATATAATATTTTTTTTTTTTTTTAGAAAAAAAAAAAACAGTGTATGGCACCGTCCATGCGTTGCATTAGTAAATGCACTTAAGAAAAGCAAAAAAAAATTTTAAAATAAGCTACCGGTGCTTTAAATTACGTTCCCAATACATGTACACAATAAAATATAGGCCACACAAAAACTTTTTTAGAAAAAAAAAAATACTAGGTAATCATCAATGGCTAATGGTGTCTTAACATCTCTCAAAATTAAAATATTTTAATTTTATCTTATTCAAATCAAAAACATCAAACGAATTAATTTTCTTTATTACAGTATTACCGTAATAAAATTATCACCGAAGTAATATACCGGTAATAAATACCGGTAATAATTGTAACGGCACAGTACTTGTACGTCGAAATCGAAAGTTTCCCATAAAATGAGATCATTGAACATTCGTTAAATTAAGAAATACTGTACTTCCAATTTACATGAAATAATAAAATACCGCTAACAACAATACATGTACTGTACTTGGTACCGCACTGTACTTTTTTTAATCCTTTTCTTTTAAAAAAAAAAAAAGTAAAAAAAACTAATAATTCTAATGAGTTATTTTTGAAAAATTTAGTTTTATTTTATTTTTTTTAAGTTTTAATTATGACGTTCGTAAACTGAAACTTAAGTTTGGTATTACCGTATGTCGAGTTGAGATTGTTTTACAGAAATTGATTTATACTGTACGATACTGTATTATTATTGAAGTTGGCTCTATAGCGAGCGGGACAATTTACTGAATTTGTTTGATATGGGCGTATCCAAAACTCAAAGCTATTTGAAAGCTCATTTTGAAAGATTTTGTTAATATTTATTTTAAATTTGAGAAGTTTAGTTCTTTATTTTAACGCGTTTAGCCCCGGGGAACATCGTTAACCCCCGTGCTACCTGTTCTCTCCCGAAACTTTGGTTCCCCTATTCTCACTCCCCTCCGATCCACCCCTACTCTTCAAATTGCTCTGAATAATAAAGTTCTCTTGCTCAAACCGTGAGAAAAAGTGAGAAAAGAAAGCTTTCCTCGATCTTTCTCAAAGCCAACGAGATGCAACACAAAAATAATTCTTAAAACGTGCATTACATAATGAGCGCTTTTTTGACCGAATACGATCGAATTTCTACATGCTTAGAATAACATAAACGAAGAAGAAAACAATGCCGGTGGCAATAAGAATTGCTCGACTTTGAAGACTAATGGATTTTTGTCAATTAACACTTGTAAAGTGCAGATCATAGGCTACACGGTACAGTAATTAAAATTAACTAAACAAAAAAAAAATAAAATAGTTAAATGTTCTTGGGAAAAACAAAAAAAAAAAGGAAAAGGAAAAGCCATAAAAACAAACTACTGTTCTCATATTAATAATTGGAAAGATGAGAAACTCAACATTTTGAAATCTTATTGAAATACATGTATTAATGTTAATTTAAGAAACGGAGAAAAAAATAAAATAATGGGTTAGCACAATCATGTTGGCTTACGCCCAACTTTTAGTTTTGAACCACGTAATTATAAACCAACAATAATAATCAAAAACAAATTATTCATCCAGGTTCTTAGATTTCTTTGGCAACCTCTGATCTACATGTACAAGTTTTTTTTTTTTTTTTTTTATTTATTTGCGCCCAATAGGGCAAAATTGAGACACCTTACATCATCACAATCGCATCCTAATCAATTAATTGAGCACTCCTTCCTCGGTACGACCCTTACAGGGTATTCGCTACAACATTTAAACTGACCATGAGACTAATCTAAATTGTTGATTGCAAAACATTAAATAAAGATATCATTTAATCTAAATTAAGAAATCCAATTTTCTTATACAGTATGTATTCACAAATCATCAGTTCTATTACAGGTATAAACAAAACTACTGTATATTTTTCTGATCTTGTAAAAAAAAAAATCTCAAATTATATTTTTACGATTAAGTATTTTGCCCGGTCTTCGTATGCTTATGATGTAGGAATAATTAGTATATTTTTTTTTAACTGTTGATATAAAAATTCAAATTGTTACGTCATAAGAAGTGGAATTAATCATAAGAATGAGGAAAATTAAACCCCCAGCTTAACAGCAAACTCTCTATTACATTGTTAACGAATTCATTTGAACTTTAACAAAGAATCTTTAAAATTTGCCCCAACAATATTTTGAGCAATAAAATGTAAAAAAAGTAAAAATGTCGGTTGCAACGGATATGAATGTAAAAATATTCAGTACTATATCCGGTGTAGGCCCTACAGTATCTATAGTCTATAGAGATTATAGCTCTATATTTTTGAATCCTCCGCGACTCCATCTATTATATTTTGCATTTCTTAACAAAAAGTTTGCAATTTTAATCCCGATCAAAAGTTTCATACTGTAGTAATAATATTCGTTAGCTTTAATATAGCATACTGTACTGGGTACGTGCCCACAGAACTTTTGAAACAGGTTTCGATTAATGAAACTAGTTCCGCATTTCGGGGGCCCGCGCAAAAAGTTTGGGTAAACCAGCTTCGCCTTCTGCAAACCTGTTTTCAATAAACCTCTATTAGTCGTTTCCTCAGTGAAACTTGATTTTTGAAAAAGATACAAATTGTTCTTTTTTTTTTCTTTTTTAAAAAGAACAAAATTATGTTTTCATTTTTGAAAATCAAAAAAGTATATTGTCACAAGTTTTCTGCGGAAACAATTATTTTGCTTTCAGTCAAAACAAACTCAATGGGCCGAACCGAGTGGAATTTAATATTCGAGTACATGTACAATGTAGTACGAGAATATCAATTGGCTTCCAACCTTTCGTAGTTACAGTATGATTGTATGAAGAACCCTTTTTATAATTAAATTTGACTCGTATATCTATTTCACTAAATAGCAATTAGACCAAATTCAGAGGCGGAATCCAAGCATTCTAATCGGAGAATATTGGTCGTTTAAAATACCCTGTATGGTAGTGCCAAAAATTGAGTACAGAATACTGTACATGTACAGTAATACTCCAGTAATAATAATTATTAATCACGAAAAACGTAATTATATTAATCACAAAAAACGTAATTATATTAATCACAAAAAACGTAATTATATTAATCACAAAAAACGTACATATTTCCATTAAATGATCGAGCATTTCAAACAGGACGGTGTTCTTTGGAAATTAACCAAATATTTTTGATTATCTCTATTTTTCGGTAATTTGTTGTCAAAAAACAGAAATTCCATTCTTCAAGAGCGATTTGCGATGCAAACACATTGCGAAGCTAAGCTGTAGGCTACATCTGGAGAATATGACTATAATACAGTAATTATATAATGATAATAGTTAGTAGAAACTACAGTGTATTATAATATGTATGTAGAATCTAATTTTAATTAAATACCTACACTTAAAAGTAAATAATCAAATTATTTACATTGCGAACTTGAAACTGACAAGCTGGAAAAAAACTTAATTGGCTCGTATTAACACCTATAAATTAATTAAGTTGATATAAATATATAGAAAACGCTCTATAGAATACCCAGGCTACGTAAAGAACATAAAAATTTCAATTAAAAGATCGAACGTCATGCGATCCGTCATGAGAATAAAACAGCAGAACATGTAGGCTACATGATTGTACGAGTAGAGTAGCCTATGTACCAAAATATTGCAAAAACACATTACACTTTTCAAGTTTTAATTTGAACTTTTGGTTACCAAAGTTATTCGGTAATTGGCAATTAACTAAAGCAACTATCAACAACTTAATTAAATACATACTAAATTTATTTTATGCAATAATGCGATCGACTTAATTAAGAAATTGGAGATTGCAAACTTACGACTACGGTTAAGTGAGTTGTCCTCGCTACTTTGAGAGCCGCCCATATTGTTGTTGTAATCGAAGACACGATGTGGGTAATCACTTTTTAAACTATTTTCACTTTATATCGTTTTATCGTAATTTGAATAATCATTATTTATAACGTTTATTAGTAAAGGTTAATAAATCTAACAGCCGTTCAACACACCTTCAATACCAAATTTTTTCCATCTTGTGATCAGATTATACAGGAAGCGGAAGTGCGCATCATCGACTCCTTTTTAATTTCCGTTTTATGCAGAGGAGGGGCCCAAAAAGAGAGCGATAAAACATAATTATTATTAATTTACCGGTATAATACTGTACCAATTATTATTTTCTAAACTTTGTTGATGATTACAGATTAATTTAATTTCTTTTATTGCGAAACCCGAGTTTGTTATGTTCTAAGCACCGTATGTAATTACAATAACTTGAATGTAACCCGAAGCCACAAAAACTGTAACACGAAACTTAATAAAAAAAAAATAATCAAAACATAAAAATCAGTTTGATTTTTAATTTTTATAAATCATTGCGCTATTATAACACTTATTTCAAAACGCAAAAATCTAAATAGTAATTAAAATAAAATTTAAGTCTTCAATCGCTATCGCTGCTGCTTGCACTTTCGTCGTCGCTTTCTGCAGCTCCGACGTCTATCGTCAAATCGTATTCCTGATCGCATCCCATATAAGAGTCGCTCATGAAATATAACGTATAGGCGTATCGACCGGGAGCTGGAGCCACAAAATCCAACTTGACTTTTGCTTTTTGTTGAAGAGCCAAACGTTTAATCGAAATGAGCGAGTTAGTTTTTGGATCACCAATAACAACCCACCACCCTTCCTCTCGTTTCTAAAATTAATAAATCAAGACTTAAAAATGGTATTTAATAAAGCAATAATAAACTTTATACCTGTGGAAAAAATGGTGCAATTACTGGACCAGTTACTTCGTCCTCCCGTTCCAAATGGACCGCAACATTAACTGGCATGCCACTAACATAGAATACAATATTAAAACAAGGAAATCAATTAAACTAAATAATAAACCGTGTTTACCTTTTTATTTTGTCTTTATCTAATACTTCAGATAATAATTCAATGTTTGGATATCTGTTGCAAAATCTGGCAACATCAGCCATTTCTACGTCCGATAAATGAAGCAATTTATTTCTAGATTCATCCTCTAATTCCAAAATGTCAAAAACTGTTTCCACTTTCTGTAATAAATGCAAAAACATATATGTAATCGTTCAATAGATGCTGAATATATTAAATGAAACAAACCTTCTCCGTGCAACGTTTTATAACATCAGCAGTGAAATGGGGAAGTTGTTTTAAAAGCGAATCCTTATTCCACATAGCTTGGGTAACCATCTGCGCTAACTCCATTGCTGCAAGAGCAGGAGTGAGCCAGCCATTGCTACTTAAAACGTCAACACAAGCTTGAATTAAACGAATGGCCTATTTAAAGCAAATAAAAAAAAAACCATAAATATACTGTATGTTTAACTATTAAAAAAAATTAATTTCTAAATACTTGTGTTAAAATAATTTCCGTGTCGGATTGCAATTCTGCTGATAACTGCATTCGAGACAAATGAGCTTGTAGTAGTAAGTTGGTCTTTATGTGAGGATCGTTATATTTTGAATCAGGATTTAATTTATTAGGAAGTTTGTTGGATAGCTAAAAAATAAAAATAATAAAAATGTTAAAACTCAATTATGTAACAGTACTGTAATTGTTGAAGAAAATACAACTTACTTGTCTAAGGACAACGTCTTCATGATGGCGTAAAGGAATTGATTCATATTCAGCAGCCGCAGATATAATTTCAATTAATCCTCTCATTTTTGTTTTAGCATCCAGAGACATACTGAACAATTCTACCAATATCAATAAAAGATAAGAATTTATGATTTAGATAAAAGAAAATAAGATAATCTTACCTATTGTCGTATAATTTATGTAATAGTAAGCAGCAATCATTCCCAAATTTAATGGAGCAACATCCACTTCATCTTCAATACTCACACACTGTTAAAATTAATATACAGTTAAAACAGACTATCAAAAATTGAAAACAAATTAATTACTTTTGACTGTTCTAAGTCGGTCAACGTTCCTTCTACTATTTCTGATAAATGATCAGACAAGTGACGATGAGTAACTCCTAAACATAATAATTATACATGTTATTTAAATTGAAACATAGGATTGTACCGCAAATGCGGAGTTTAAAAAAATTAAGTATTAAATGTTACCTTGTAAATTATAGTAGTTTGGATTTTGTGTCATTCTCCTATACAAGAAAGTCCAAGTTAAATAATCGACAGCATCCTGTTTATTTTCAATAGTTTTCGTCACAATTTCAGCATTGAAGTGATCGTGTAAGCAATGATCCAAGTGACTCTATTTATTCATAGTAAATTAAAAAAAAATTATTAAATACTCCAGAATAAAATAAATAAATGCAAATACCTCAACTGGCAAAGGCTCATACAAAAACTTTTTAAAGAAATCTTTCTTTGAACTTTGGCAAAGTAAAACGCATTTCCCTGAAAACATAAAATTAGTATTAAAAACTAATGAAATTTTATGTCAAATTACCGTCATCGTCAATTAAAGGTCTGTTAGCTCTTCCAACCATTTGCAAAACATCAGTAATAGGATAATCTTCGTAACTATTCAAAATTCAGTATTATTAACGAGGTTTAATACAAAAAATGCAAATATATTTACGCATGAATTTTTCCATTATAATACTGAGTATCCATAATCACAACTAAATGGCCAACAATGCTCAAGCCCCAGCACATACTCCACGATGCTACAACAACCTGAATTGTGCCATTTTCGCATAACTGTTCCACTATTTTGCTATCAGTTGAGTTAAGCCCTTCATGTAAATACGCTACTCCTTGTCTAAGGCTTTCTTTAAGAGTCTAAATCAAAAAATCATATTAAAATTAAACATGTTTCGATTCTAAAATAATCAAAAACTTACTTTATCAGTAACTCTTTCTAGAGTTTGCTCAAAAGGTAAAATTTCGCTTTCACGAAGTTGAAGAAATCGATCAGGTTGACCATCAGCAGCACAAAATGTTATAATATTAACAGCAGTCAATCGCGATTGTTTTCTTGATGGAACAAACACAATTGCAGGCTTATTAGCGGAATATCTTATAATTGAATGATAGACAGGTTTTGCCATTGATATCAGACGTGAAGCATTATGGTTGACATTAAAACCCTAAAAATTTATAAAGATTTATAAATAAAAAAGTTATTGCTCACAATTGAATATATTTACTTGTATATGCAATTCTAAAGGAACAGGTCTGACGTTTGGATGAAAGTTGAATGTTGAATTAGCGCTACACCCCAACCATTGTGAAATATCTTTTGCATTTGATAAAGAAGATGAAAGAGCCACAATGCGGATTTGTTTTTCTATCTGCGACGAAATATACCTCATTCGCGAGCAAACAACTTCTAAAACAGGCTACAAGAGATTGAAATTAATACTACTTAATTAGACTAAATTGGAAAATTAAACTTACCCCGTCTTCACCACCAATTAATTGCAGTTCATCTACAATAAAGAGATTTGTATTTTGGACGTTTTTTCGTTGTTTCCAACGCCTTGATAAAACATCCCATTTTTCAGGAGTACTTATAACGATATTTCCCTAAACATAATACAAATTCTTATTAAAAAAATACAGTACATGTATAATAAATCATAAACTTTGAACGTTATTCTTACTTTTCCCAGAAGTTTTAAATCCGTTCCTGTTTCCCCCGTTAACATTATAACCTTCTTCCCCAATTGATTGCCAAACTTTTGTTGAAAATCTGCATATATCTAGAGATATAAAAGAAAATTCTTAGTTTGACATTCTTTAAAATTAAGATTAATTTATCATTACCAATTCCGCTAAGGAATCCTTAGGTGTGACATAAACAGCTCGACCATCTGGATCTTGTAGTAACATCCTTAATATAGCAAATTCAGCACAAATAGTTTTCCCGCTGCCAGTTGGCGCTCCAATAAATATGTTATCATCAGTGTTGTAAATAGCGTTAAAAACTAAAAAATAAACAAGTTAAAATGCAATAGTTAAATTAGACTTAAAAAAATGTACCTTGAGTTTGAATTGGATTAAAAAACGGAAACTTTTTATTATACAATGCTTCAAAAGTTTGATTTCTCAAAGCAGATACAGGGAGAGGTTGAAGATCTAGCAGTTCCGTAGGAGGTGGATACTTTTCGGGGAGGATTAAATGTCTAAACGAGACGGGGAGTTGAGTTTCAGAACCTAAAACCAAAAAATTAAACACTACAAATAGAAAATTTAAATAAATTGCTTATACCTATCCATCTGTCCGAAACAATTCTAATAAAATAATGAGGTGGCAATGGTTCAAAAATTGGAATAAAGAATTTAATAATATGTTCGTCTTGAGCATATTTATTTTTCAAAAGAAAATATTCGTGATGCAATAAGGCTTCACTATCGACGTCCTCCACTAGAATCCAAAACGCCTTTAAAAATAAATTTTAAAAAAAATCTTTAAATTACTGTTTATAAATTTTTTTAACATAACAAAAAATTACCTCAGAGTAGCCATGGATTTTTTCATCCCATTGAAAATCTGGAGTAATAGTAAGTTCTACTTTTAAAGTTGAACGGGTAATAGGTTGAATGTGAGTAGACAATTCTAACTTTGGAAATTGATGGATATATCTAGATATATCAAGACAAAAAAGTTAATGAACCATTTTATAATTGCAATTCTAAAAAATAATATGACAAACTTGTGAATCGTTTTCCCCATTTTTGGCATTCTAATTAGTTCTCCAATTTCATTTGGTCCAAGATCAAATAATCGCTCCCAAGGAAAGTTTTTCTTTTCAATTTTTTTTATAACTTCTTCTGGAATTTTTTTGAACTGACGCAAAGGAGACATCGATTGCCACATTCTCTTATCTATCATCTTACACATAGTAAGAGCTTTATCCGTTAGCTGTGCCCATCCACGATGAAGAACAATTTCAAAAATAGCTCTCGCCAATCTCCCTGCGGATTGAGTTACATACACCATGTCCGACATTAAAGCAAATCCTTCTAATTTCAATTGTGATATGTACGCTTGAAGCAAGACATTAACCTAGTCAAAAAAATGTCATTAATTTAACATAATATATAAAATTGAAAAAATTATTTACTTTAGCACTAGGTTCTTCAATGCTTTCCTTGCAAGGTATTGGAACTCTCTCCATTAATTTTTGAAGTTCTAGTTTCTCTTCCTGTCAAACAAAAATAAAATTAGTTTAATTTAACGGTAAATTAAATTACAATATACCTCTCGGACAGTAATATTTTTAAATTCAGAAGACAATGAGAAAACTCTGAACAATTCGATTTCCCCAACTGTTGGTTTAAGCAATTGATTATAAGTAGCCATAGATTCGAACGTACAGTAATAGTGACTAGCAATTCTTCCGAGTTCAGTTACTTGGAAGTTGCCACCTTTCTTGTCGTACTTCATTAAGTTTGATTTGTCCAATGAAATGCCAGCTGTGTGAATAAGATTTGCTCTGCACATTTCCAATTTCGGATCTTCTTTCAGCTGATCGTGACCAATTCCATACAAAGTTGGACTCCTTAACATTCTTACATATAAATAAGTATATCCCAGCCATTCACAGGCATCTTTTAAATTCTGAACTGTTCCAAGAACCGCTTCAGCATTTAACATATCAGGCAATCTACTTATAAATTGACTTTCAACAGGAAGCTAAAAAAAAAAAAAATTTGAATTTTTGAATTAAAATTAAATAAGCAGTACCACATTACCTGCTGATTTAATAAAGATAGATAAAACTGTAATTCACTGTGATTGGTTATCAAAATACCTTCTCCCTTAGAATCGTATTGAGGTCGACCTGCTCTACCAAGCATCTGGAAAAAACAAATAAATATTGTGCGCTGTAACACACATTTATTTGAAAATTAAAATGTATACCTGAAGAACATCAAGAGGACCAAGTTCAACCCAGCGACCCTTTTCAGGGCTATAAATCTGAGTACCTTTAATAATTACAGTATGGGCAGGTAAATTAACACCCCAAGCCAAAGTAGCCGTGGAAACAAGCACTTGAATGTGTTTATCAGCAAATAAATCTTCTACTAATGTTCGATCTACTCTAGTCATTCCAGCGTGATGAATAGCAAATCCATAAGACAATAAATCTCTTAACTCAGGATTCTAATTAAAATAAACCTTTGTTAATAAATGCAAAATAAAATGATTAAAATTAAATTACCTTGACTTGTTCTGCTTCTGTTCTTAAAACTTCAGTAGACGCAGAACCTTCTCTTAGAAACATTCCAAGAGTATCTTTTTCCAAACACATATCCCGAATAGCTCGCGCAGTTTTACCAGTTTCTTTCCTAGAATGTACGAAGACCAATATCTGATGCTTTCCAGCATGTTCAACAACCTTTTCATAAACAATTTCATTCATAATTTGAAATCTTTTAACAGCTTTCTTTTCCGTCACACCGATGTATTGCTGTTCTAATGGAACAGGTCTAAAACTGTTATCAAAATAGAACAATCCCTTAGAAGGCGAGACGCGTAAAAAAGTAGCTACATCTTCGTAATTGGGAAGGGTGGCACTCAAACCCACCAGTCTGACATCTTCTTGAGTTGTTTCGACATTCCTAATAGTTCTGAAAATATATTTAATATTAAAATTTGAAATTCTTAACCTTACAATTTTAAGTGTTCATTTACCTAGCAACAAGAGCTTCCAATACTGGGCCTCGATCGTCATGAAGCAAATGCACTTCATCCTAACAAAATAGATTTGTGATTGAGAATAATATCTAATAAAAACTAAAAAAAATTATGTGCGCTTACAAAAATCATCAGTCGCACAAGTTGAGTATAGGTTCGTTCTCCTCCTTTACGGGTGATAATATCCCATTTCTCAGGTGTGCACACAATTATTTGAGACTGCTGAATTTCCTCTTTGCTCAACTGATGATCACCAGTTAATTCCGATACTTTAATATTGTACGAATTTAGGCGCTATAAAGTAATTAATAAAATGCGTAAGTTTCAGATATAGTTACGATGTTAATTTGAAAGCTATTACTTTGCTAAAACTGCCGACCATTTCTTGTACTAGAGAACGCATTGGAGCAATATACACAATTTTAAATTGATCCGCAGCAATGGTGCTATCTTCATTTATGTGTTTTCCGATTTCCCTCATCATGCATAACAATGCTACGTTAGTTTTGCCAGCACCCTAATTAATCAATAAAAGCAAATAAAATTTATGTTAACAATAAAATAAAACAATATTAACCGTAGGAGCACAAAGCAATATATTTTCATCTGTTGCCATTGCCGTTGGAAATAGCCGACTTTGAATTCGGTTTAAAGACTTAAAACCTTCAAACGCTGGTTGGGCATATTTTGGCAATTTTTCAATGACGACCAAGTTTTCATTTACTTCAAAAGGTTTCGGTTTCAAGGCAGGAACACGAACTTCTTCATAACCTAAACAAATATTTAAAAAATTTAATAAAATAAAATATAGGAAAAACGTTTAACTTCTGTATATGACACGTGCAAATGATGAAGTAAACAATTACAGCATCATGACTACGTGCATAATTTAATTTCCCTCCACGTTCTATACAGACATTTTAAATCAGAAATGCTGCGGTAAGCAGATGGAGGGACTATATTATGGTTGGCAGTTGCATATTAAGGTTACCTTTATTTGCCTTTCGATACGATCCATCCGGTAATTGGCACTTTTTATTTGCCATAAAATGACTTCCTTGATTAAAAGCAAGGTCTTCCAAGTCCAAAATTTGTCTTGCGCCAGGAACTTGATTTACACCAGAAATATCAATTTCCATAGCGTCTAAATCGGCGTCGACACGCGCTTGCCGTGTTTGAGCCCGCCGTTCTCGTTCTTCCTATAATTAAAATCAAACGTAAAACAAATTTTCTACGGAGTATCTAACATTAACCATATAATTTTTACCTGTACAATATCGTCGCTTTCAGTATTTTCTAACATGTAGTATATTTTACTTAATTGAGAATCAGACAACATTTTTTCCACAATTTTGCTTTTTTCAGCTTCACTTTGAGAAGCTGCCAACATGGTGCAGTATAAAACTACAAAACAAAATTAAAAATCAAAACACAGTTAAAATTTAACAAATATTAACAACTTACTCATTAATCGATGTTGACGCAATGTTTTAATAAACTCAAATTGGGTAAATCCCAAAAGAGATACAAGTTGATTTTCACAATCGCGATCATCAACAGCTCGCTGGTAAATATTAATAACTATTTTAAAAATTTGTAAAACTTATGAAATAAGTTATTTAAAAAACTATACCTTCAATATATCAAGAACTTCGCCAGCTTTAGCTTGGGCAACCATTGGATCATCATAAGCGCGACTTAAACACCTCTGCAACCAAAATGCGTCAATATCACGAGGATGCAAGCCTTTGTCGATCTTGCTACTTAGTTCTTGTCCAGTTACCAACTATATATTTTTAAAAACTGTGTAACTAGAATAGTTTCAAAGTTAAAAATAAAATACAGTATATACATTTGTCGCATGTAAAGTGTTTTCAATCTGAGCTTCTTCTCCTTCGTCCTCTTCATTTGAATCGTCGTCTCGCACTTCTCCATAAACATTTTCATCGTCCTAAATAATTAATAAAAATAAATTAATTAAAAAAATATTTTTTTAAAAAATAATTTTAGTTAACATACCACTCCTTCATCATCTGAGCCTTCTTCAAATTGAACGTTAACACCATATGTTTCATCAATATTGCTATCTGTTTAATATTTCACATTATTAGCACAAGTTTAGATAAATAAATAAATTGACAAACGCCACCGTTAATAGCAGCTTTTTCATCCACTCCATAATCAGTAATTTTTTTCCCCAGATTCACCAGCAAGGCAAATCTTTCATCAGCCAAACTTCCAAGTAACGATTCTGTTTCCCGCTTTTTTTCCTTGTCCTTAAGCTTATCATTTTTTAAGACTGTTAAAATTTCGTCAGCGGCTCCACACAATACATCTCTTGGCTAAAAAAGAATAAAATACTTAATTAATTTTTAAAATAATTTGAATTCTTAATTCTAACTTGGTCCCCGAGAGCTTCTTGAATAAATGTCAAAAGCACTTCATAAGTCTGACGAGTTTCTTGAGTCTTAGGACGATACAAAATCCCCATCATGTCTTCTATTCCTTCAGATAAAAGGGTGGCTCCTCGCATTCTCTTAAAATCATAACGTGCCTCATCTCTTTTCTGACGTCTGAAAAATATTTCAAAATTTAATAGAAAAAACACAGTTTTCAAAGCTTTAAATAAATTCTACTTGCTTACTTAATTTTACATTCTTCGGAAAATTTTGGTTTCGTCCTTTGATATAAATCGCCCATTCGTTTCCCATCTAGCTTTCCCACAAGCGTTAAAACTTCACCTGTAGCTTCATCTTTGTTTCTTCGTTCCAATAATCGAGTGTCGGCTTGCAACACAAGATTAGAATTCTATTTAAAAGAATTTAAAAAGACGATTACTAACAATATTTAGCTCACATTGTTGTATGACCAAAATATCGAAGACAATAATAATAATTATCAAAGCAGAAACTTACGGATTTGTATTCATACTGTAAAGATCGTGCTGCGGCGTCCGCCATTCTCGCTTAATACTTTAAAACCAAAAATTTAAAACATATTATTTATATAATTATTTTATAAATTATGACCGCATGTTAACAAAGCAATTGAACGTTCAAACACAACGCACACAACACGTTCAAGATGACACTAGCAGACGACTTTATCGGCGACTTCACAAATGGCGCGTTCACCCGGACCTTTGAA
>JAQGAZ010002918.1:0-14356 GCA_034692225.1 Polydesmus complanatus
TCTGATTGGTCGAAAACGCCTCCCACACTAAATCCCTGCTCTCTGATTGGTTGGTGCCACAATTCTATACACTACTAAAACGTCTTCCTATTTCTTCTGACCCAGGCTAGATTTAATGCTTGCAATTTTCTGATTGCAAGCATATCAAACACTTGATCTTTGATTGAAATCTTCGAAATTTAATTAAATTTAGAATAAATAAAGTAAATAAATCTGTTAAGCTGCCAAAGTTTTGACTCGGGTTAATGACCATGTTGATGCCTCAAAATATGTTATTAATCGATTTCAGTTGAATTTTTTTTTATGCAAATTTTGAATGTTAGACGATCGGACCTGAACGCTCTCTGGGAGTACAAGCCATCACTCTTCGACTCATGGCTCCGGAACCGGAAGCCATCTGAACTTGTGCTAGGGCCCGTTGGAAAGAGGAGACGCAAGCGTTTCCAACGATCCTTTAGACCGTCCGAATACAACTTGGGACCCAGGAGTTATGGCTGTGCGAAGTCGCGACTCGTCTCTCGTCAAGATTGTTGTTGTTATTTATTTTGCATTCTGTTATTCGTGGTTAGGCCAGTCTTTGACCTGGACTAACTCCGGAACTGGGACTCGCATCTTCACACTAGGTCTCTTTCTGTAGATCTAGCGAAACTCTTTATTTAGAGCCCTTAAACGCTTGGATGCGACCCTGGAACCGGAAGTTATTCAGGGTGAAAAATCACCAATTTTCCCGTTCGTTTTTATTGTTGTTTACATGTTGGTGCAAAGTTTGAGCTCTCTTAACTCCGGGGCCCCACCTCATCTCCGCTGATGAGTGGTAGCTATCAATAGAGGTGAACTCAGAGTTTACCATAGTCTAGGCCTTACTTAAAGTTAAGTCAAGACCCGGGAGTTATTCGAGCCCAGACTTCACTTCAAAGACTCTCTTTGTTTACTTTTCCAAACTTGAAAAGGGGAGTCAAAAGTTAGTCATTTTGACCTCTTTTTTGGACGCGGACCGATGACGTGCATTTTTACCTGCCAAAGGGTGTCCGCCATTTTGAAAACTGACGTCAAAATTGGCGAAGGTATAAATGTACCTGTCGCATCCGTCGTCCTCAGATTGCTACTTTACTCTTGTTTTGAGCTTCACGTCAGGTGCGTTTCTCTGACTGACTTTTCGCGACTTGCTCTTTTCCAACTGAAAATTTCGGCATTGTAAGAAGAGTGATTTACCATGTTTTAACGCTCTCCAACTTTATTTAATTTCATTTTGTGTTTAATTAATTCAAAGTGTTAATAACGTAATCTCGCTGCTATTGAAGTTGTAATTCAAATCGGGGTACCAAAATAAATGTTTTATGCGATTTAAATAATGTTTGGTGCCCTTAAACGCTAAAGAAACTTTGTGAAATTTAGTGCTTTTGAACTTGTGACTTGTGTTGTGAAATCAAGCTCCACGCTGTATGAACCTTGAACTTGGTAAAATAAACAAAAGTTTTACACGAACATTCATTCTAATTCGTTAATCAACTTTCGAAGATTATTTAAGTTTGGTGCGCTAATTTAGTTGATTAAATGAAAATGCAAACCTTCATAACGCTGTAAGTAATACCTTTCTTTCATTTTTTTATTTATTCTCTTATGCTAGTTAGATAGTAAGAATAAGTTAATTAAAGAAAGATTAAGATTTTTATTTAGAAGATAAAAATTAAATAATCGGACAAACAGCACTCAAAGGAGTCAAAGCGAATTCAACTCGTTTTTTTTATTTTCCGAACGTGCCTTTTTCCTGGTACGTAAAGAGAAAAACTTATCTTCTCGCTACTACAGCCACCCGCATGTCTGGCTTTCTTACTACGAACGCGTAGTATTTTTTTCGTTTTATTCATCAACCTTCCCAGACAGTCAGGCGCCTTCCGCATTTTTATCGTAGTAAATTTTATTTTCTTTCCTCCCTCCAGACAGCCTGGCGTCTCCCATTTAAAAATAATATTTCAAATAAAATAAATTTTATTCTCTCGGAGCCCGGAATATCTCCATCCAGGGCTTGAAACCTTTAACCCCGAGATTCGAAGTAGCGATCGCCGCCATATCACTGCCGGTTATTCTATTCCCGCTATGGACGTATAATTTTTTATTTTTAAATAAATCCTTAAAATCCCAATTAAACTTCCGGTCAACGTTTTACAATATTTAAAACGATTTTTGAGCGGATTTAATTTGGTTTAGCGATTGTTTTAAATATTTTTTATTAAAAGATAGCTAAGCTCAAATGTATACTGGCGCTAGCATAGATTAACGCATTATCACTAACTCTTATTCATGTATGTCTCATAGCTTAATTAATTGAAGGAAGTTAAGGTTAATTTTATTTGCAATAAAGATTGCGGGACTCAACCGGGTTAAGGCTTGAACCTAAAATAATTTATTTATTTTAATTCGCTTGCTTTAACCAATCGTTGTGGGAATCTTCATTTTGCCCCTTTTTGACCTCTCTCAGACGACCACTAAAACACAACGCAACCTGAGGATCAAATCGAGCGCACTATCCTACGACAACAGTTAATTAAGATAGATTTTTGGTAGCCTTTGAAATTGATTGAATCCTTGATAAATTATTATTCCATGATTATTAATTTTATACCTGATCACATCTTGACCTTAATGACCCTCCGTCAACTTCCGGTGTACTTATTTGAGCATTTGTGGGATTTTTCTCAGTCCTACATGTAACAAAACTAAAACGAGTTTAATTTAAGTCAGTTTGCGTCACGTTTTCATTTGTTAGCTAAGTCGCAGTCATTTGGTCAAATAATCACAAATTGTAAACAGTAAACATGCCTACGATCAGTTCATCTACAATCAATATGTCTACAGTCAGTTTATCTACGATCAATATGTCTACAGTCAAATTGCCTACAATTGAAACACCTACAATCAAAACGTTTACAGTCAATTGGTCTACAGCCAAAGTGCCTTTGCGCACTACAGGAAACAATTTTTCCGCCGTTTTTTTGAACAATTAATCATAAAATCAATTGGCAATGCATTACGGCAGTATGCAATGCAGTTCTGCAAACAACTGACTTTTGTTTGGTAAATAGTAGTTGGTAGTTTGTCAGTGCTTCCGGTTCTTCTATCTTACAATGCTTCTGCTGCAGAAAGGAAATAAACAGTTGCCGCCAACAAAGTCATTATAGATTTTTCTAAAGATTAATCAAATAGAAATTTTTTTAAATTATATTATTTTAGATTGCTACCAAATAGAAAAAAAATTAAAAGATGTTATTTAGTTTATTCCACTTAAAAAATTCTGTTTTTTTATTATTACTGTAAAATCATTGGAAACCAAAATACTCAACTCACTAATGAAAATAGCTGTAATGCCTGGATTCATTTAAATTATTTTTTAAAAATAATAAAACAAATTCTTCACATATTATTTATGGCTCAAAATATTCTGAACTTAAAATGTCATTAAATAAAAAATCCACAATTGATTCAATGCAACAAAAATTATATGAAATTGAGAACAAATATTGGCAGTCTGTCATAGAACGTATAATTTTTATTATAAAATATTTGTCAAGGCAGTGCTAAGCCTTAAGAGGGACCTCAAATAAGTTAATTGATAATAATAAAGGTAATTTTTTAAAATTAGTAGAAACTATTGCAAAATTTGATGCAATAATGGCAAAGCATTTGCGTCATATTGCCACATCTGAAAACAAAAATTTTGTTCATTATGTAGGGGATAGAATATAAAATGAAATTATTACGATTATTTCTGAAGCTGTAAAACTAAATATTTTAGAAATGGTGAGAAAATCAAAATATTTTTACATAATCCTTAATACCACTCCAGACTTGAGTCATACTAAACAATTAACCATTATTATTAAATTTGTTTTTTATAAAAAAAGAAAAAAACATTGCTGAAATTAGTGAGCATTTTTTGGGTTTTCAGGCAGTAGAAAATACCAGTGGCAATGGTTTATTTAATTATAATAAAAAATATTTACTCTTGTCAAATATAAATATCTCAGATGTATGTGACCAAGCTTATGACAATGGTGAAAATATGAGACAAACATAATGGTTGACAGCAAATAATTTTTAAAATATATTGTAGAGCTTTTTTATTCCATGTTCTGCTTTTGGTTTATTTCAGGAATTGTATAATTATTTTTCTGATTCTGTAAAATGTTGGGTTATTTTAAAAAAATATTTTTAAAATTTAAGTTTAAATCCACTTTCTAATATTAAGTGGGAAAGTGGAATTGAAGCAATAAGGCCACTTAAAAATAACTCTAAAGAAATTTATGAAGCCCTTACAGATATTACTGAAGATGATACTAAAGACATTGATTCTAGAGCTCAAGATGATAACTTAATTTCAAAAATGTGTTCATTTAAATTTGTTTGCTCTATTTATATGTGGCATAACATTTTAACACTAGTGAATGTTGAAAGCAAAATGATGCAGAACCCAACATTTAGCATACAAAAAAGTTACAGAACATCTTGAGCTTCTTACAAACAATTAAAAAAATTGCGGGACTGATCAACATTTTGAATACATTATTACCACTGCAACACAATTAGCACATGACCTAAAAATTGAACCACATTTTCCAGAAATTTGAATCAGAAAAAAAAACAAAAATGTTTGACTATAAAGCTTCAAATGATTTAATAAAATAATAAAACTAAACAAAATTTCAAAATCATTTTTTTCCCCTCAATTTTAGACACCACAATTGCATCAATTACAGATTGATTTGAGCATTTAAAACAACATAATGAAGACTTCCAACTTATCCACGACATTAGCAAAATAAATAAATGGAGTGACGACAAGTTATTAAAGCACTGTAAAGATATTGTTTAAAAAAATTGACATTTTTGCGCTTTTGGCCGCTTTGGTGGAGTTATAAAGTGCAAAGAATTTTACGATTTCAGCGCCCTGAATGTTGGCGCCCGGGGCCTGCGCCCCTTTTGCTTCCCCCCTCCCCCTTTGCACGGCCCTGCAAGGGCACTTGTTACCCTCAGAACGGCGCTGTGTAAGATATACGAAACTTTAAAACGGGAGAAATATTGGATGAAAATAATTCATGTAGCCTACAGTATTGTAAAGATTGCATGAACCGATACACATGCTTCTGGTAAACAGTGCAAGAAAATGAATTTTTTTAAATTAAATTATGCGAGTAGTGATAAACGAAATAGGATAAAAGGAAGTTTGAACCATCTACTTTCAAATATAAAACGTTCGTAGTGTAAAAAATAAATTTAATAAAAATAATTCGCGTATTTCGCATTTGTGTTTACGTGTTATTTTTAATGGGGGAGGTGGGGAAGCACGGTCGACGAGTTGCAAATTTGCACCTTCTCACTGCGGCATATCATTTCAGTCACTTTCAGTGGTGTGCATGCGAGACCATAATCTTTTTAATAATTTGCATCCGAATAACTTCTATAGTTTCTTAACAATTTGATAGTTTACTTTTGAGTTTTGTCTGTTTTTATTCATATTTTCTTTTTAATTTTGGGTAATTTTAATTATGTTCACCCAGATTATTTTATTGTGGGGATGTATTTAAATAAAAGTAAATTTTTAATTCACAAAATTTAAATCTTTAATTCGAATTATAATTTAACTCTCTAATTAAAATTTAAACTGCGCAGCTGTAATACACGCAAATTTGGTTCCAATGAAAGAGCTTCATTGGGTGAAACTGACTATTTATTGCCGACGTCATTTTTCTATTCCATTAACGGATGTTAAGCTGAAGGTTAGCGTAGTGTTATAAGAGTTGTTTATGAAAATGAAAGTTGTTCATGGTACTCTTATTATAACTAAATGCTTTTCACTTAAACTATTTCCTTAATGATAAAGGACTCTTAAGGGACAACTGTGCATACCGCACTAAATATGAAAACTAAACAAAAAACCAACCTTAAAAAAATAGTCATATCTCTTTCCTACCTTAGTTGTTCATATCCAAATTTCTTATAAAATGCACCTTTAAACCAACCCGATAACTTATGTATTCAAATCCGGATACGTAGCCGCACTGTACATTCTGAAGTTTATTATCCATTAGTCAACTTTTTTTTTGTATTATACTATATTATGGTAAATATTTTCGTTTCACTCGCGCACATTTTAATACGTTGCACCTACATTTAACAATGAAATTGTCTTTGAAAACCAGTTCAAGTCCGAATTTTGTTAGTCGCGTCATAGCTGCGTCACACATTTCAGTACAGAGGCTTTGTTTTTACAGGTAGGAGGCGTTGACCTTATCCAGCATTTAGCTACACGAGTACAGTGTAACTAATAGGCAAATGAACTTTTGATCCACATTCTGCCCCCTTTGAAACACTAAAGTTTAAAAAATTCCCCTTCCTTCATGCAGTCTATTTTTTTTATTTACAAAATGCTGCCTAAATAAATTTTTTGATATTAAAAGCAACGCCCCAACTGCTACCTAGAAGATGATTTAAGTAGAAATAACGAATTTGAAAAGCCGCGATCGTAATGAAAATGAATCACTGTTATAATAACAATGAGCCGCATTTTTATACTATACTCACTTACTGGGTAGGGTTGTACTGTACACACAAAATTTCTACAATTAATAAGCCTAATTAGTAATAATATTAATAAAAAAATTTTACCTTTGCACCAACTTGTATATTTTCTTGTAGTATTTTAGATGAAAGAACCTCATACACTTTACAGTATTTTTATGCAGTCACTTATTTATCCATAATAAGATTTAAATACATTTATTACATAACAGGAGACAAATTTGCCATGCTGTTTACAGCCACGCACACCGAAGAAATGATCCACGTGGTCAAACGAATAGCTGGATTTCTAAGCCACCTGGTGAGAGAGTGAGGATCGTTTCAATGCTTTCCAATGTTTTGATCCTTCTGCCTACAGGGACATTGTTTTTTAAAGGAAGGGTAGACCTTTACGAAAGGAAGGTGAAACATCTTAACAGGGTCATATAGCGTTACTCATGCAAGTCAAATGCACTCAACTACATGTACGGATCACTGATTCTTAACGAAAGCGTCGATGATTATTGCGTATAAATTATTGCGCAGAGCACTTTCGGATATTTTTTTTTTAAAAAAATTTGTAATTTTTTTTTAACGAATTAAAATACAGCATAAGTATTAACTTTGAGTCGTCATTTCGTAAACTTTTACCAGTTCACCACTTAAACGCATTGAAAAGTCACTGTGGCCAAATAGAGAGATTGCGGTTTAGCCTTTTACCTTGTTCTTATGCTTAACTCTAATGCTTATGACGTTGAAGTGTGGCCATAGGCATTAGAGTTAAGCACAAGAACGAGGTAAAAAGCTAAACCGCAATCTCTCTATTATTTTCGCTCTCTTTAATTAAAACTAAGGTCAAAGCTTCCCTAATTTTTAATTTAAACTTGCGGATTATTTATTATTATTGATTTTATGATATAGTAATATCCAAAATACATGTGGTTACTGCACGGGTAATTTTAAATTTTTGATTGTTTGGGAAGAGATTCAACATTACCGTTTACATTAAACATACTGATTCAGATTTAAATATTATATTTATAGAATTTATTAAATTACTGTACAGTATCCGAAATATTTTGAAATAATTAGGCTACCATATAGGCTAAATATTTAGGCTACCATAAGTAAATTACAGTATAGTACAGTGACTAATTCCCATTTGAAGTATTTGGTAAATCATTTACGGTAATTTTAATTATTTTGTCTATTATAATACAAGTATAATTATTTATATAATTTTGGAAATTAATTTTAGTGCAAGTATATAATCATCGTTTTAAAATATAAATACCGTAACAGTAAGATCTATTTATAAATAAGCTTAAAATAAATTTTTAGATGTAAATAATTTGAACATTAAATAGGTTTTTAAACTGGATTTTTATAATAAAATATATTCTATTACTAAAATAAAAATAATAATTGTCACCAAGTAGATTATTTCAAAATAATCCTCGTTTTTAACATGGAAATCATAGGACCTACAAACTTTCTAACCATACTATGACGTCAGTCAAGTGAAAACTTGCTTTCCTCAAAATGAGAGGAGAAGGCGCGTGTCTAGTAAGGGTGGATGGTCGAAGCAACGCCCCAACTGCTACCTAGAAGATGATTTAAGTAGAAATAACGAATTTGAAAATCCGCGATCGTAATAAAAATGAAAATGAATCACTGTTATAATAACAATGAGCCGCATTTTTATACTATACTCACTTATTATTAAATGCGGTTTTCATTATTTTATTCGCTGGTTGTGTTTTAATTAATTGTAAATTGTTTTAAAAAAAAATCATTACCGGTTACCATAAAATATATTTTCTTGTAATATTTTAGATGGAAAAACCTCATACGCTTTACAGTACTTTTATGCAGTCACTTATTTATCCATAATAAGATTTAAATACATTTATTACATTATAGAAGACAAATTTGCCATGCTGGTTACAGCCACGCACACGGATGAAGTGATCCACGTGATCGAACGAATGGCTGGATTTCAAAGCCACCTGGTGAGAGAGTGAGGAATGTTTCAATCCTCTCCACTGTTTTCATCTTTAAGCCTACGGGGACACTGTTTTTTAAAAGAAGGGTAGACCTTTCGACCATGCACCCTTACTAGACGCGCCCTCAACCTTCTTTAACATTTTTGAGTAAATTTTTTTTAAAGTGCGTCATAGAAATGACGAAAGAGTACTATGGTAAAAAGACCAATTTGCAGTCTGGTTAACATGCATTTACTGCATTATCATTAGAAATGTATTTATTTCCGAAAATTTAGTAAGTGTATTTTAAAGCGCATTTTTTAAAATACACTTTATAATTTGTCAATTATGTTGTTCAAGTTAAATAAAATGGTTATTTTTAATAGTGCATTTAGTTACCAAGAAAATTTAAAAAAATGTAAATTTTCATTTTTTGGTTCAAATTTTGTTTAAAAACTTTTGTACTAATATAAGCTAAAAAAATGTAAAAAATTTTAAACTTTTTTAGAACATTTCTTTAATTATTTATCGTTCAATTGTTGCATCAATAAATTGCGATGTAAACATTTTGAACAGAAAATTATGGAAATGGATGCGACCGGTAAATACGCTAAATTTTTAAAGATACTTTAATGAAAATGTATACTGTTATTGTAAACATTTATTAAATCTGCCTCAGGCGACAAATTTTTTTTAAAAAAAAAAAATTATTTAAACATGTTAAATTTTAAAGTGTTTGGATTTGTAATATTGTTGACAAATTATAGTGTAGGCTACATAATTACAGTATACTGGGTGTCCTAAATGTTACTGCAATATACAACTTCCATCGGTTATAAAAAAAAAAAAAAAACCAACTAGAAAAGATAAATTTACAGAGAAACTCTGTATAAAAAAATTTTTTTAGTTCCATCAATAAATATAAAAAAAAAATCAAAGTTTAAAAAGTTTGTTTTGACACTCATTTCAATTGTACTATCCTGTGATATCAATGTAATAAGTTATAATAACAATTTTAAAAAAATGTAACTAGTAAAACATTGCCGCAGACATTCGAAATGTTGTTTTAGTCAAACTTTGTGTGTCATATTTGGTTTCTAAAGCCGTTCAATACGCTCAGATGCATCAACCGCATTCATTTGAAAGCATAGCAAGTGTTCAAACTTGCATCATTTAATTTACACGCACATAATTGTCTTAAAAATGCATAATATTGAAACATAATTGATTTTGGAACAATTTACTAAAAATTTCTATTTATTTATTTATGTTTTTTTTTGAAAAAAATAATATTTATTTTTAAAATTTTATAAAATAACTTCAACATGGAAAATTTTATTTCTGAAAAGCCTCAATTTTTGAATTTAAACTTTTTTATACCGTATTTTTTAAATTTACAAAAAAAAAAATACTTTTTAATACATCCGGTATACCGTATATGTTTTCTAATTAATTATATTTTTAATTATAAATTATCTACAGTATAATAATACCTAGTAAATACAACAAATTTTTACATGTAAATAATTTGAACATTAAATTATACATTTACATGTAATAAGTTTCTAAATTATTTCATTTAAAAATTTACCGTACTGTAATTTTATTTAAAAAAAAATTATTGTTACTTAAAATAAAAATAATACGGAGTAATTGTTACGGAGTAATTATTTCAAGTACCGTAATAATGTTCATTTTAACATGGAAATCATAGGCCATACAGGCTTTCTAACCATACTCTGACGTCAGTCAAGTAAGAATCTGTTTGTCACAAAACTAGCGAAAGAAGGCGTGTCTAGTAAGGGTGCATGGTCGAAGGGTAGACCTTTGCAAAAGGAAAGTGAAACTTCTTAACAGGGTCATATAGCGTTACTCATGTAAGTCAAATGCACTCTACTACACGTACGGGTCACCGATTCTTAACGAAAGCGTCGATGATTAATGCGTATAAATTATTGCGCCGTGCACTTTCGGATAGTTTTTTTTAAAAAAATAATTTGTGTTTTTTTTTAACGAATTAAAATTCAGCATAAGTATTAACTTTGAATTGTCATTTCGTAATCTTTTACCAGTTCACCATTTAAACGCATTGAAAAGTCACTGTGCGCTAAAGGGATGTGTGACCCACTAACCAGGCCCAATTGTTGTCTGAGCCCCATCAACTTATTTATCTCAAATTGGTAGAAATTGAATGTGATCGCCACTCACTTCCAAATTTTTTTAATAGGCCTACATTGTTTTCATGTTTCCTATTCTCGGTTCCACTGCACGAGTAATTTTAAAAATTTGACTAAATATATGAACATTTAACTAGTCTATAGCGTAAGGTAGATTACTTTTCATATTTTATTTGAATTTTACTTGCTGAAAAAATCCAAATGTGGTAATCAATCAAGGTGAATTTTGCTTAATACATAAATTATACTGTACATTGATCAATGACTATGCACTATGATATCATATCATAAGATTTCAGGTAGAAGAATGCACATTGTTTAGATTTTTGTATTCATGAAACCAGATCTATCCGGCTTTTATTAAATCTTTTTTATTGTTTCAGTGTAAAATTAGTCACGTCTTATAATACAAACTTCCTAATCCTTACAAAAAAGACAGTTTTTACATTATTTTTTATTTTGTTGATAATTATATTGCCATAGATAAAAATGCGAAAACGAAAAGTTTGAGAAACAATTTTAAAATATTGCAATTTTATTCAGTTGGGATTGGGCGTTGGCGAATCTTCAGATTTTATTACTGATGGCAACTCGAGAGAACTTGAAAATGAACACACTTCCAAATGTTCGAATTCTCCATCTGAAACTAATTAGGCTATTTTTAACACATAAAAATAAAAAAGGATTGCGCTGACCAACTGCACTCAAGAAATGCTATCAACTTACTTTCACACTTATAAGCTAAGCCTACAGTAGCTGGAGTTTAGGCTTGAGCTGTTGCACTGCTAAACCCGTAATCCCCTATTTACAGTTCAATTTTTTTTAACCATTTGGACCGCATGGTTGTGTTTTAGATTTGTGCGGTAGTGCTGGGAAAGATTTCATTGAAAATAAATAACAAGTTGCTCTGAGTAAAACCTAATTGTAAAAAAGATCAAGATTTAATAGTCAACAAAGTAAGAAAACCAAATTTATAATACAGCTAAATTTTTTTTAACCGTTTGGACCACATGGTTATGTTTTACAGTTGTGCGGTAGTGCCAGGGAAGATTTCATTGGAAATAAATAACAAGGTGCTCTGAGTACAATCCAATAGTAAAGAAAAGTAAGATTTTATGTAAAACAAGGTAAGAAAAAACCGAATTTCAAGTACAGCTCAATTTTTTTTAACTGTTTAGACTGCATGGTTGTGTTTTACAGTTGTGTGGTAGTGCTGGGCAGGATTATACAGTTATGGATTTGCAAAGCTTATCTACTTCTTTGCCCATCTCAGTAATTTATTTTATTTAATATTTAATTAACATAGTATCAATTGTTAGTTATTTTTTTTAGAGACCAAAGATTTCGTTTCAGTACATCAAAGGATATTGATCTGCTAAAGTTAGTGCTTCAGTATAATCCATGGGCATGTAGAATGCATGTATGGGATCAAATTAGCACAGAACTCAAGAATAACAAATCTCCAGTGAGTGCTAGGGCGGCAAAAGATAGATGTAATACTTTGATAACTGCATTTCAGAAACAGGAATTGGTTTCTATGAACAAGTACAACTTCATTTTACTTATATTTGTTATTTTCTCCAAAAAAAATTATGCATTATGCAGGTCTGGGACAACAGAAATGTACGACGAGCGAGCCAACTTAATTGCAGAAGTTATTAGCTTAAAAGAGGGTGTGGACCAAGTAGGCCAAATCATTGCTGTTCTTGGCCCGATAGATGAAGAAGAGGCTGTCCAGTTTGTAACAGCATCCTACGGCACATCTACTGATGTTTCTAACTCTTCCACTAGCTGGAGTTTGTCTCCAACACCACCAGTACAAAGGAAAAAAAAAAGAAAAAGAAATGGCCGATAATGCTCGTGCAAATGCAAAAAATTGTCTTCAGAATTTAGGTTAAATATTATTACTAGTGTTCTTATGTTTATGTATTAGCTTTTTACTCTCATTATTACAGTTGACAGCCGAAATGACAGCTGTTAATGAACAAAAAGTAAAATAATTTAAGTGTAATATGATTTAAAAAAATGTAGTTTGCTAAAATTATTAAAATGCCAAAAGTATTACAGTAGAAAAATGTTAACTTTTATTACAAGAATAATTTTTTTAAAAAAATTGCATTTCATACAGCACTTACTCAACATTGCCATTGAGGTAAGTATTTATATTTGGAGGAGAGCATTCAAAAAATTGTGAGATTTCATTAGGGCGAATGCAGTTCAAACAATTTGTTAAGATGGCAGCAACTCTGTAAAAGCGCTGCACGTTACTTTTTAAAATTTTCATTTTTCGTTTATAATCTAGTAAAGCCCATTGGCTTAATAAGATTCCGAACCCCCATTCAAAACTTTGTCTTGTTTTCCCCATTTATTTATTAAATTTATTTGCTAAAAAATCAACATTTCCTCGAAATGGGGAAACAATGTACGAGAACGGGTCAAAAAGTTTGTGCAATTCTATTAAATTTTCGCTTTGCTTTTGAACTATATTTATTCTTTTTGGTAGACATGTTGGTCAACATGTTTTTGACCATTACTTAAATTGGCAGCTTTTTTTTACTGCGTAATTAAGGTTTTTTAGCCATCTAAAGAAATGGGGTTTTTTTGATCCTCGGCGATTTTTTAATTTTCACAATGAAAAATAGTTTTATCCTTCGACCATGCAACGCGGTTCCCTATATAGACACGCTTTTAGCATACTTTAACCTGCACTCTTTTGAAGCAGGCTTTTTAGGTACCTCCCACAGAAAATGACGACACACTGTAGAAGGGAGTTTAACACACGCTAATTCTTGGGTTGAAAGTCAATGCTAACTACATTGTGCAATAATGAGAAAACTAAAACAATAATTATTATTATGTTTGCATTTTATTTAATTTTGTGTTGACCTTTGGTGATGGAGCAAGAATAATTAATAAAAAAACAAGTGTAATACTCCTGCCACAGATTTACGTCACACAAGCGGTAACCTGTTTGCTTCAAAACTGGCGACTGAAAGCGTGTCTATATAGGAAACCGCGTTGCATGGTCGAAGGTTTTATCGTATAAAATTAATTTTTACATTTTCTGTTTATTGTTTTTTTTATTTAGTAATGGGAGTCAAGTCACCTTAAATCAAATTTGGTAAATAAAGAAGCATGGGTATAAATTTAATGCTATTTTTGCAATGGAGTAGGAGCTGCTGCTGTTGTGGTGCACCATACCGGTGAATGTGTCTCTCTCTAAATTTAAACATTTTAAACGAATTCTGCCGACTTTAACCGATTTAATTTTTTTAAATATTAGATTTTATCAACTGCAACACATTGAGATAAAAATTCATGTTGCACAATAGCATACATTTTATAAAACTGTTTTTCATTGTTAAAATTAAAAAATCGCCAAGAATCAAAAATCCCTACTTGTTTAGATGGCTAAAAAACCTAAATTAGACAGGATAAAAAATTGCCAATTTAGATAATGGTCAACAACATGTTAACCAACATGTTCCTCAAAAAAAAATATATAGTTTAAATATAGAGCGAAAACTTAATAAAATTGCACGAACTTTTTGACCCGTCTTCGTATTTGGTGTTGCCATAACCTTGGTCACCATACAGCCTGTACCAAGTACCATCTTCTAAATTCATGTATGTTTGCAA
>JAQGAZ010002919.1:0-14346 GCA_034692225.1 Polydesmus complanatus
TCCTGAATAAAATACCTTCTGGATCCCCAATAGTTATTTGTGGGGACTTCAATCAGGAGACGAGACACTCAAGTGAATGTCCTTCGGGCTCCTCTGCCGCCCTCACCTATTGTTATTCTTTCTACTTTAATTGTTATACATAAGTATAATTAATAGATCTTATTCTTAAGATTCGTGATTATTATTATTTTTAAGATTCGTGATTATTTTTTCTCTTCATCTTTTTTATAATGTTAATATATAGATGGAAGTGTGGCTTAATTTAAATGCTACACCTAATTATTATTAACTAAGATGATGTTTAAACGTGATGAATTTAACTTTGTTCTTTATCAAACTCGAAAAATTGATTTAAACATTATTGTTACAATTGTTAAATAGGTGTAAACATTAAATAAAATAAAAAAAAAAAAAAAAAAAATTGAAAAAACAAAAGAAAAAAAAAATACAAACTAAAAATAAAAAAAAAACGGGTAGGCCTACCTTATATTAAATAAGTAAATATATAAAATAGTAAAAATTATAAAAAGTAAAAATTAAAAAAAATTACAAAAAAAAAAAAAAACAGTAAAAAAAATAAACAAATAAAAAATAAGTAAAAAACAATTAAATTACGAAAAAATAAAAATTAAATTAAATTGAAAAAAAAAAAAAAAGTTAAAAACAATTAAATTACGGGGGGGAAAAAAAATAAAAAAAATAAAAAATTAAACTTAAAAAAAAAAAATTAAAAACAATTAAATTGCGAAAAAAAAAAAAAAAAATAGGCCAATATAAATAAAAAGAAAATAAAAAATTAAATTAAAAAAAAAAAAACTTGAAGCTCGATCAAAAAAAAAAAAAAATAAAACTTATAAAAAAAAAATACAAAAGAAAAAAAAATAATACACCTGATAATAACCTGAAAATTAACATTAAAAAAAACTATGAATTTAACAAAAAAAAAAACTATAAAATTGACAAAAAAAAAAAAAAAAAAAGTAAAATAATAATTAAACTAAAAATGCAAAAAAAAATAATAATAATTAATAAAATAAAATAAAAAAGTGAAAAAACTGCTGCATGAAAACCCAAAGCGTAACAGTAGCGGAAGGAAGTGACACCTTTTGTGATTTACAAGTGTTAATGAGAGGGAGAGAGAGATAGCACAGCAGGTGAGAGAGAGATAAGGTGACAATAACCGCAAAATTAATTTGAATGTGAAAGCTGCAAAAAGAAAAAAGGAAAAGAGATTTCAAGATAACGGAACCCCATTCACCCCCCCTCCCCCCCCCCTTCACGTGAATGGAGGCAGGAGTGGAGGGAGGGAGGGAGGGTCATCCAAATGTAGGTTGACAGGTCAACGGCTCTCTACCTCCGCACCACCAGCGCCCTCTATACCCTCGCTGCTGCTCACGTATATAAACCACGACTGCAGGTGCTCCCCACAAGAGCACCCCCTCAGCCCCTCAAAACCATGAGACGCCTCTTCACTCTGCTCGGGCTCACCCTGGGCCTCGTCCTGGCCACCGCTGCCCCCGGACCCACCACCAACCGTAAGTACCGATTCAATCAATCAATAAAATAATACGTTAGAAGTTCAATGGTTTGAGGTGAAGCGAGTGTCGCACACTCCGTGACACTCTGTGACGCACATAAAGTGGAGCGAGCGACTTATCCTCTTCTTACGAATGAAGAAGGAAAAAAGGCTTTGTTTACATCGCGTAGAGGGCGGGAGTGGCTCATCTCCTCAGCCACCGCTTCACTTGGGTCATCTGGGACAACAGTGGAACATGTCACATTCAACTGTCCCGTGTCACGAAAACTAACTCACTTCGTCAAACTTCAACTGCGCGACTATTTACTTCTTAAAATTTCATTTGCGCGAGTGTTTACTTAACAAAACTTCAATTACGCGAGCATTTACTTCCTAAAATTTTGTTTGCGCGATTATTAAACTTCAACTGCGCGAGTGCTAACTTCATAAAACTTTGTTAGCGCGATTATTTGCCTTATTAAACTTTATTTGCGCGAGAGTTTTCTTCCCAATACTTCAACTGCGCGACTGTTTACCTAATCACATTTTAACTGCGCAAGTTACTACTTAATCAAACTTTAGTTAGTGCGAATGTTTACGTCACCAGACATTCAACTGCGCGAGTGTTTACCGTAAACAACTTCAATTGCGCGAACGTTTACTTCCAAAACCATCGTTTGCGCGACTATTTACTTTCTAATACATCGTTTGCGCGACTTTTCATTTAATTAAACTCCATTTGCGCGAGTAATTAAACTTCGTTTACGCGAATATTTACTTGTTAAGCGAGTGTTAATTCTTAATTCTCCATTTGCGCGAGTATCTAACCTACTTAATTAAACTTCTTAATTGTTTACTTGCTAATCTTCCATTGTTGTTTTCAGGCCCAACTCCTTTGGCCACACCCCCCGAACACACCTGCGGCATAGCCAAGTCGCCGAGGATTATCGGGGGCTCTGGGGCCCAGCCCGGAGAGTTCCCTTGGCTCGTGTCCATCCTGCTCAACGGGAACCACTACTGCGGAGGGGCCCTCATAAAGCGACGCTGGGTCCTCACGGCCGCCCACTGCATCAACAGGTAACCTATATCAGCTGGGGTCCATTCCAATCGTTTAATTTGTGTTGTTTCCGTAGGCACAAACGCACTTCCCTCAAGATCCGCGTGGGGGAGCACAAGCTGAGCGAGAGGACCCGCGGTGAGCGCGAAGTGAGCGTGGAGAAGATCGTCCTGCACCCCAACTTCGTGCTGGCCAAGTACATCAACGACCTGGCCCTGCTGAGGCTGGCCGAAGACCTGTCCTGGGACCACACCCGCCAGCCCATTTGCCTGCCAGGGGCCGACAACGACAGCAGCGTAGCCGGGCGCGAGATGCAAATCGCCGGCTGGGGCTGGCTGGACGAGCCTGAACGCGGGGGCTCGCGGGCCAACGTGTTGCAGAAGCTGGACGTGCGCACGGTGGAGAGGAAGGAGTGTCAGAGCTGGTACCACCAGGCGGGCAAGTTCATCACCATCAACGCCAACCACATGTGCGCCGGCTTCAAAGATGGCGGCAAGGACTCGTGTCAGGTAACTTAGCCAGGCCCACACCTACGGTTTCAATCCAGGGTGTGCACTATAATGTAGTTAAGAGTGTGAATTGCATGTTGTTAAGGGTGTGCACCGTATGTATTCAAGAGTGTGCAATGTATGTATTCAAGAGTGTGCACTGTATGAATGCAAGGATGTGCACTCCGTGAATACTATGAATTCAAGGGTGTGCACTACATGTATTCAAGAGTGTGCACTGTATGAATACTATGAATACAAGGGTGTGCACTGTAGGAATTCAAGGGGGTGCACTGTATGTATTCCAGAGTGTGCACTGCACGAAATCAAGAGTGTGCACCGTAGGAATTCAAGGGTATGCACTGTACGTATTCAAGAGTGTGCACTGTATGAATGCAAGGATGTGCACTGCGTGAATTCGATGAATACAAGGATGTGCACTGCGTGAATTCGATGAATACAAGGATGTGCACTGTATAAATACAAGGGTGTGCACCAAATGAATACAAGGATGTGCACTGTATATATTCAAGTGTGCACTGTAGGAATTCAAGAGTTTGCACTGTAGGAATTCAAGAGTGTGCAATGCATGTATTCAAGAGTGTGCACTGTAGGAATTCAAGGGTGTGCAATGCATGTATTCAAGAGTGTGCACTGTAGGAATGCAAGGATGTGCACTCCGTGAATTCTATGAATACAAGGGTGTGCACTGTATAAATACAAGGGTGTGCACTGAATGAATACAAGGATGTGCACTGTATATATTCAAGTGTGCACTGTAAGAATTCAAGAGTGTGTACTATAATATGAATTCTAGTGTGCACTGCACTATTTCCTATTGACAAAGGGCAGCATATAATATGTTAAATTTACTCATTTTGAATCTTTTTCCACTATTTTTTTTATGACTTCCGGTTATGTTAACAGCCTCGTATTGTTATTGTTGCAGGGCGACTCGGGCGGCCCTTTGATGTGGAAGGACGGCAACGCCTTCAAGATCGTGGGCGTGGTCTCGGCGGGCATCGGATGTGGACGCCCTCTACTTCCGGGCCTCTACACCAAGGTCTTCCCCTTCCTCTCCTGGATCCAAAACAACACCCTCACCTAAGCCCCACTTAACTAAGCTTTACTTAAAGTTAACCTCCTTCACCTATGTAACTACTCATATCACCCGCTCATTTGTTAAATTTAAATGTAAATAAAAATGCATTTTTATTCTTTCTAATTGAATTTTTCAATGAGAATTTCATTAACGAAGAGATAATTATCACATTAATCGCGCAGAATTTATAATTATTATTATTAAGGATCGAGCGATGCGATTGGTTGTGACGTCACTCGGAGTTCGCTATATTTTACAGCTCCTACCTGTAGATGGTCGAGTCCTCGAAACGTTCTTCTTCCGGCGGTGAATCCTTTGTCGCCTGATTCCACAAAGCAAATGACGTCACGAGTAAAAAAAACAAAATTTCTAATTAACTTTTTTTTTTACTTAATTTTTTTCTTAAAACTACATTCAGCGCCATCTTGTTTTTTCAATATATATTTTCGTAATAGCGCATGCGCAATCATCACTCGATTAATTTACAACTCGGTTAATTATTATTATTATTATAATTATAGGGAGGAAATGACTTTTTTCTCGACTTTTTCTAAAAAAAAAAAAAAAAACGACACTTCCGGGAAAATTAAAAATGGCGGCGCATGAAAAGCGAAAAAAAAAATGAAAATTAAACATGAAATTAATGAAGAGACTAATTGTCGGGACGTGAGTAATGAGGTTGGTCAACCGTACATCTCGGACTTGAGGTGCTGTAGGGATGGTAGCTTAACCCCAGCGCCGACGCCATTTCCGCTCTTCTTCTTATGGCTCTTATTGGAGGGCTGGATGTAACTGAAAAGACAAACAACAACTTCCGGTTAAGAAAAATAAAAAAACAGGCTCATTTCCGGTGGCCCTTTGGTTTGAAGAGACCGCTCCACTTGTGACGATTCAACTTGTTCATTAAAAAAAAAAAAAAAGTCCGATTAAAATTTTTGTCGGACTTTAAGTCTCGAGACTTTTAGGACTCGTTAAAATTAAGTCCGATTATCACTTGATCCAAGTAAAATTTTTAACGAAGGATTTTTAATTCGCGGATTTTAAGTCCTAAAGATTTTATTTCCGAAGGTAAAATATCTCTGCATAGAACTATCAGGATATTAAATCCCCGGAAATAAATTCCTTTAAATATTTGTTATTGTATAAAAATACAACAGAAATTAAATCCTAGACGTTTTAATTCAAAGATAGATTTCCTAAAAGTATCAAGATATTAAATCCCCGGAATTAAAGTCTAGTAGATAATATAATTTTTTAAAAAGGATTTTAAAAATAATTTTTTAGTTTCAAAAATAATTATTCAAATTGCGGAAATTAAATCCATGGAATTTAAATCAAGCAAAAAAAAAAAATCCTTTCATTTATAAAGTAAATTTTTAAATCCCCCGGAATTAAAATCCACGCGAAATTTAGCCTGCAAATTAACGATTTAACATCAATATCTCGAGGACTTAAAATCCGTTAAAATTAGTGTGTTGAGTCTTAAAATCCTTTTGTAAATTTGTCTCGAGACTTAAAATCCAATAAAATTTTCAGTTCGGGACTTGATTTTAAATTTGCAGATTGAAAAAATCCTCGTAACTTAAATACGAATCGTTTTTAGTCCTCGGACTACAAGTCCAAAGGAGGGATAAAAAAAAAAAGAGACCACATTTTCATTTTCTCTTAAATACAAAAAATAATAAAAAAAAAAAATTGGCGCGAAAGAAGAATATTTAAAAAAAAAAAAACCAATTAATTAATCGATTTTGATTAATTAATTAACGAAAATTATCACTGAAAAATTAAGTTCTTTTCGCGTTTCTCCCCCCAACAAAAGTGTTTTATTTTAAGTTCCGTTTCGCTGCGGCGGGCATCGCTTCCGGTGCAACGTGAGCTGATGCTTATGCAAAAAGCGCGAAGCGCATGCGCCGCAGGAGAAGCGTCCTCTTCCTCCGGGGCCCCCGCGGTGCCTCCACAGCACGTGCGTGTTGTACGTGGAGTTGGTGACGAAGCGTTTGGGCGGCTCGCACATCCGGCAGCACTTCCGCTTCCTCTTCACCATCATGGACTTCCGGTGACCTCGTCTCTTGGAGCGCATCAGCAGCAGCCGTCCTCTTCCGCGCGAAGAAGTTTTGGGCCCCAGTCGCCTCCGCTGAATGTGCGGGCCCCCGGGGAAGGTGCGCAGGAGTCGCCGACAGAGGGCGCAGGGCAGCTGATGGTGGACCGGAAGGTGGCGCGCCAGGGAGAGTCTTCCGGCGAAGGCCCTTCCGCAGTGCGGGCAGCGCAGCACGAAGTCGTCGTTGGGCGCGTGAGCCGCCCGCACGTGCTCCCTCAGCACCGAGTCGAAGGGCGTGGCGAATGCGCACTCGTCCGCCGCGCAGCTTAACGTCTGTCCCGTGTGGCTCCTCATATGCTCCATCATCCGGCTCTGCGTGGGGGCCCTCAAATGGCACACGGAGCAAGAGTATACGGCCGATGATGATGACGAAGACGATGACGAGGTGGGTTTGGGGCCCCATTTCACGCGTTCGCTCTTGTGTAGCAACAGGAAGTGAGTCTGCAAGGAAGAGTGGTCGGCGAACTCGCATCCGCATTCCCTGCAGCGCACCTCCCTCAGTGCTGATGATGAGGAGGAGGAGGCAGCCGAGTGGCCCATCTGGTGGTGTTTGCTGATGATGGGCACGTAGGGGGCGATCGGGCCTTCGTGTGCGTGGCGCTCGAGGCGGTGGTGCTGCAGCGAGGATAGGTTGGCCGTGCGAAAGTCGCATCGGTCGCAGTCCATGAGGTCGTTGTGGTGAGTGAGGATGCAATGGGCCTCCAGCTCAGAGCGAACGTCGAAGCCCTCGCCGCACCGATCGCACTTGTGAACAAGGGGCTCATGGTGCTGCTGGTACTGCGCAGAGGAGGACTGATGCTGGTGCTGCTGGGATGAGCTTCCATCATGGCTGCGGCCACTTCACGTGCGAACAAAATAAAGATAAAAAAAACAAAAAAAAAAAAATTCCGGATAAAAATGGCTGCCCGAGGCGGTTAATGAGAGAGAGAGAATAACCGGATAACCGAGTGGAATTGTTTTTTGGTAACCGGGATAACCAGATAAATCACCCGCGTCGATTTTACTATTTTACTCATCACAAGTGACGTATCCGGTTAACCGGATGTCTCCACGAACAGTGCAAAAACCTATTTTTTTTTTTTTTTTGCTAATTTAGCTCGCATTTAACTTTTGATTTAGCTTAAAATATCGATAGTTTTTGCGAGCACTGTCCGGATTCTCGAACCATTCAACCCGGTTAACCGAAACGGTTAAAATTGAAAGAAAAAAAAACATCATCATCAGGAGGGAGCTGTGTGCACAGAAGCAAGATGGCGGATGTAGAATTAAGGAGGTAGAGGGTTGGAAAGAGGAAGCGGAAGTCAGCAAATCAAAAAAAAAAAATTTAAAAAATAAGATCTTAAATTAAAAATAAAAAAAAAAAAAATGGGAGCAAGCAAAATCCGGTTCAGAAAGCGGACTTCCGGTTTGTTCCGGCGCCGGTTCCTGAACGTCGGCGGAGGGGAAAAAGCACAAAAGAGACAAAAGTTCAATTGGGTGGAGAGAGAGAGATGAGTATAATATAATCGGAGACGGAAGTGAGTGATGTACCTGGAGCAGAGGGCGCTTTTCTTCCGGTCATTTTATTGGAAAAGGGGGAGAATCGACGAACATCGCTAGCTGAAAGGTAAACAAAAACAAAAAAAAAATCGTTGAAAAAAAAAAATACGATATCCCATAAAGTCCGAAACAAAAAATAATCTTCCCCCGCCTCCCCACCTTACACGGAGAAAAAGAACGATGAAAATGTGGCTCTTAAAAAAATGGCGGAGAGAAAACAAAAAATAACCAAAAAAAAAAAAAAACCAAAAAAAAAAACGCGTAAAAAAAAAAAAAGTTAGGTTAGGTCCTTTTACGCCGCCGTAGACTTAATGGTGAAAATGTAGAACGAGGAGTTAAGAGCTTTAGCTTTTTAATCTAACACGTAATTCTCATAGACCTTTAAAAAGCAAAAACTTCCAAGTAAAAAAAAAATTATTCACTGGCAAGAGTTAAGCGCTTTTGCTTTTTCACTTAACCCGCGAATCCCATTGACCTTTAAAAAGTAAAAACCGCTAAGAGAAAAAAAGCAAAAATATTTAAGACGAGTTAAGCGTTTTTGCTTTATAACTTAACCCGCGATTCCCATAGACGTGTAAATAACAAACACCGCTAAGTCTACGAAGCGACGCAAAAATACCTAACCACTCGTAATAAACTGATTGAACACGTGCGGACGGGTCTTTCCAAACACCGGGCCTGTTCGAGCCCCACTTGATCATTAAAAAATATACAAATAAAAAAAATATGAAGAAAAGGAGATGAAACGAGAGAGAGGAAAGAAAGGGGGAGGGGCTTAAAAGGGGTAGGAGGGGCATGCCCTGTATGCTCCACCCAACTGAACTCAGGCTCTTCCGCTTCGAACTCAAATTAACAAATGAAAAGAAGAAGAAGAAGCGGGGAGGAGGGGCGTGCAGGAGAGGCTAGGTAGGAGAGAGATAAGGTCCGTCAACAAAATCCTGCCCTTAAAAAATGTAAACAAAAATGCATATTAAATAGGTTAAGGGAGGGAGAGGGAAGGGGGCGTGGTTGGTGAAGCCGAACGTCTTGCAAACCCATTGGCTCTTCTTCTTCATGACGTCATCGTCATTTGACGTCACGTGCAGGACAGGATTTTGTTCTCTTTATTAATGAGAAATTTTGAGGCCTAAGTTTGGGCTTCGGTTGGAAGCAGCAGAGCAGGAGCGGAGTGAGTGAGAGGCAGACGTAGGGGGCGGAAGTCAAAGAGTGACACGCCCCCTACGTTAAGAAAGAAAAAGGATGATAGGCGGAAGTGGTTAATTAACCCAAAAAAAAAATAACAAATAAAAGTTAATGAAAAAATAAATTTTTTTTTCTTAATTAAAAAAATAATTAAATAAAAAAAAAAACTTAATAAAAAAATAAATAAAATTTAAATTAATTGTTTAAAGTAGGCGTGGTTAAGGGAATGGAAGGAGAGGAACAACAATGGCGTCTTAACAAACAAAATGACACACTCTATAAATTTAATTTTTAAAAAAACCCAAAATGGCGCCCAAAAAAAATTAATTCAAAATGGCGACTTTAATTAACAAGTCATGATAACAGCTGGCGCCCCGGAGCATCAACCCAACGCGTATTTACACTTTATAGACCTCGCTTTGAATCTTTGCGCATTTAAATCGAGTTGTACGCGCTTTTGCTTTTTAATCTAACATGCGATTCCCATACACCTTTCAAAATTAAAAACTTCTAAGTAAAAAAATAATTTCACAGGTGGGAGTTATGTGCTATGGATTTTTAATTTAACATGCGATTCCCATACACCTTTAAAAATTAAAAACTTCTAAAAAAAAAAAAAAAAAAAATACCGGCTAGACTTGAACGCTTTTGCTTTTTAAATTAAAACGCGATTCTCATACACTTTTAAAACGCAAAAACCTGTAATTGAAAAAGCAAAAATTATTCAAAATCACTCTAGCGAAAATTACGAGCTTTTGTTTTTTAATTTAACCCGTGATTCCCATACACCTTTAAAAATTAAAAACTGCTAAGAAAAAAAAATAATAATTTACCGGCGAGAGTTGAGCGCTTTTGCTTTTTAATTTAACACGCGTTTCCCATATACTTTTAAATAGCAAAAACTGATAAGTATACGAATCTACTCTCGTTTGAATATTTTTACATTTCGTTTTGAATCTTTTCATTCGTCAACCGGAGACGCAAAGCGAGCTCAAAAGTGTAAACTACGCCTAATTCATTCAATTAAATCAGCCGTGGGTTTTACGGGAGGGGGCGGGGCACGTTAAAGAAAATTCATTCATAAAAATTACGTCATCAAAAAAAAATTGTATAGCTTCCCAGAACGCCACCTACAAAAAATTATTACAAAAAAAAAAAAAAAAAAGCTTTGAAAAATGTTAAAAGAAGGAGACGCCATAGTTGCCATTGGAGTGGGAGGGTGTTGGGGTGGGAAGCGAGAAAAGGTGAGGGGTTGGGTGTACTTACTGCGACTGCTGCATGTGCGCGGTGAGCGAGGAGAGCTCCTCGGTGAGGAATCCGCACTTGCTGCAGATGCGTTTGTTGTGAACCTTGAAGACATGGGTCGTAAGACGTTCGGCCCTGGCGGCCTTGTAATCGCAAAGCACGCACAGGAAAGGCTTGATGTGGGTGTTGAGGTGGCGCTTCAGACACCAATTGTCCACTCCGCGCCACGAGCAATAGGTGCATACAAACATGCGGGGGAGTTTTTTCTTCGACTTGGACTTACCGGATCCAGCGCCCCCGCCGCCGCCACCTCCGCCCCCGTCCAACCCGTTGTCTAAGTGCGCCGCCGCCGCAGCCGCCACCGCTGCAGCAGCCGCGGCCGCCGCCGAAGGAGGTTGCTGCTGCTGGGGAGGTGGCGGGGGCGGAGGAGGAGGAGCCGTCGGGCCTTCGTTGTGATGGCCTTGGTGGTGCTGCAGGTGATGGCCGCCCCCTCCGCCTCCCCCGTGATGGTGGTGGTTGTTATGCTGCTTGGAGTAAGCCCCGCCCGCTGAAGAAGAGGAGGACGAGGTGTAAGGGCTTTTGGGCGGATGGCGGCGGATGAGGTTGATGTCGTACACGTGGTCCTTGTGGATGCGGAAGAAGTGCTTCTTGACGTGGTCGGCCCTGTTGAACATCTTGTAGCACACGTAGCAGTGGAAGGGCTTGTCGTCGCGGTGGATGTTCTCGTGGCGAGTGAACAGGTCCTTGCGGTCGGTGGCGTAGGGGCAGTGCGGGCAAGCGTACTTCTTGTCCATGTCCCCCGGCTCCTTGTTCTCCACCTTGTTCTTCAGGTTCTGCAGCAGTTTGGCCACTTCGTCCAGCATGGGGTTGTCCTTCCACAGGGTGAGGTCGGTGTGCTGCTCGTTGTGGTGGCGGGTCATGTGCATGCGCACGCAGCGGGCCCAAGCCGAGGAGTAAGGGCAGCGCGGGCACTGGAACACCTTGATGTTGGCGTGCGAGCCCAGCCAGTGCTCGGCGATGCGCGAGAGGAAGCCTACGGTGTCGCAGTCCGTGCACTTGAACATCTTCGTGTTGGGGTTGTACGAGGCCACCTTAGAATTGGCCCACGATAAACTCTCTTTGTTCTCGATCCACATGTCCTTCCCGGGGTTGTTCCCGCCCCCGCGCCCTCCACCGCCCTTTTTCTTATGACTACGGCTGGGGCCCCCACCGCCCCCTTGATTGTTATTCGAACGTCCGCCCCCGCCGCCGCCTCCTCCTCCTCCACCTCCCCCGTCGTTGTTGTTATTATTATTATGTCCGTTATTATCTAAATTGTTCGACGGGCCCCCTCCGCCTCCCGGGCCCCCCGATGAACTCACACCACCCACGTTATTCACGTTGCCGCCCCCCGTGGCGATACTCATAGCTCGGTTAGCGGCCAGGAGAGGGGCTGAACCGGCGGCTGTGCCCGGGTACAAGGGCATGCCGATCATGGATTGAGCCAGCGAAGGGCCGTTGGGCCAGAGGCGGCTGTTGAGACGGGCCACGTCGGCCGGGTTGCCGTAGTGCGACTTGGGCAAGGGGTCGCTGGCGTAGAACTTGTTGGCGATCTCCTCGAACACGTCCTCGTAGCACTCCATCACCACCGGAAGTGGCCCTTCCATCGTGAAGGGCCGGATTGATTAGTTCGCGAACTGGGGCCGGAACAGGCCTGAAAATCAAAACAAAAATTAATTAAAAATAATAAAAAAAAAAAAAAAAACGCGAAAAGTAATCGTTCATTTAAAAAAAAAAAGTAATCAAAAATAGAAATAAAGTAATCAATATTAAAAGTAATCAATAATATTGTAATCGTAATTAAATTATTTACACACGTTGACAAAAATTAGTTAACTTAATTAATAAAAATGATGCTGAAATTTATAAAATAAAATTAAATAAACAAAATGTAATCAAAAAAAAAAAAGTAATCGAACTTTAAATTTGTAATCGTTTAAAAAAAACCTGTATTCCATACGAGTTGCGATCGCTTAGTCGGTGCGCGCTGCGTCTATAATGATTATACGATTCGCGGCGCATATCGCCCATTCGAACGCAACTCGTATTTCATTCTTATAAATAGAAAACAGGTTGCGATCAAATAGTAGGTGTGCACGTGCACACCGAACGTTGTTTCAACCTTGCATAAGCGTGGTGCACGTGCACACCAACTATTCAAACCCTATTCAAAAAGTAGGATACAGATTGCGTTCGGAAAGTCGGTGTTCCCTTCATATACGAGTTAAACGGATTAAGGTGCACACGAATTATTCGAACACACCCCGTGCATTGGAAAGTAAACACGTCGTCCAACTTAAAAATTAATTATTCAAAGACACCCGGTAAAGATTAATTTTTACCTTGTATTGACCGGAAGTGGGCATTATTAACAGATGAGAAGAGCAGCAGAAGCAGCGACACGAGTGAACGCGCGAGAGGACTTTTTTAAAATAATATTATTTAAAGAGTTTGAAGGAGGAACCAGCCACCCACACAAGCCCACCCACCCTCCACTCGCTACCCACTCCCCAAACCCACGCGCACTCCTCCACGCACCCACCCGCGCAAACACACCTCACTTCCGGCTTTTCAATAATAAATTTTGAAAAAACCGCCAACTTAAGTTGCACAGTACAGCTCGTAGCAATAGAAAGAAGATTCTAAGTTGGTCGAAATGAATGAACGAGCAAAGTTAATTCGAACGAGAAAACGCATATCTAACCTGTCCGAAATACAAATTACGAGATAATAGTTAGCATCGGCCAACTTATACTCACCCATCGCGAAACGATTTAATTGCTATGGAGACGACGTAGGGTGGGATTAACGCCAAGATAACGAATCGAGTCTCCGCGATGCCTCATAGACTTAGCCCTACGGCTTACAACTCAACCTATCCGGAATGAAAATTTCTATATACGAGAATCCCACTAGGGGAGATTAACGCCAAATTCACGAATCGAGTCTCCGCGACGCCGTATTGACTTAACCTTAATCCATACAACGCATCCTGTCCATTATTAGAATTTGGCTGGGAGCGAAGCTATTTCTCGCTCCCCAATATTATAACAGTAACCAGACAACGGATGACGTCACGCACAGCGACGGATAATAAATCGCGCGGGAAAAAAAAATTTAATATTATTTTTATTCGCTTTTTCAAATAAATAATAAACTACGCATGCGCAGTAAACATTTTTTTTATTAAAAAAAAAAAAAAAAAAGAATAAAAGTTATCGCTCGCTCTCTCCTGGATCAGCGATGTTATCGAGTGAATAGGGGAGGGAGAACCCGTTTGCAACCCACTCCACCCACTACGAACAATGGGACGTCTACGCTGAGTAATAATAGCAGCGAGTGGGTGGATGGGTGGGGCCTATATAGAAGACGAGGAGGGGAGGGAACGATAATCGATAAAATATCGGAGAGTGAAAAATCATCGGATGACGTCACTCCCGCGGAGGGGGAAAAGAAATATTCTTGGCGCAGCGCGTTCATTTTTATTTCTGTTGTTTCTAAAAAGAGCCCTAGGGAGAAATTCCTTCTCCTCCCCTTCCATCCCTCTCTCTATCCTCCCCTAGGTACGTAAACCTCTCCCTCCTTCATCCTCCCTCCCTCTCTCTCTCTCCAGCTAAAACCTTCCAAAAAGAACCCCCTACGCAGAAGGAGAAAACGCGGAGCCAGGAATGAGCGATCGAACACTTTTACGCAGCCGATTTACGCCGTTTCAAAAATTCGAATTTCATACCAAAAAAACATTCGAAAAATATTTTAATTAAATTTATAGCGATATCGATAATCAATACGCTTAATTCGATTTGATTCCGCGTTCAAAATGCGAAAAAAATTTTAACAGCGTATTAATCACTCCTGGCGATCGAATACGACGAGACGTGTAAAAAGCGTAGTAAGCGAGTGAAGCTGAGAAAACGCGCGTATCGATAATCTTAATTAATAAAGAATAATCGATTGTATTAACATTTTGATCAACAATAATAATCGTTCGTTATTGCGTTTTAATCCACCCTCCCGCCGCCCTCTTATCTCTCTCTCTCTCCCTTCAGTCTAAAAAGATCGCCTAGCAACAGACGCAGCGAG